>CAUYON010135727.1:0-39188 GCA_963573935.1 Arctocebus calabarensis
TGTACACGTGTGGTTTAATTTAAAAACCATCCTAATTTTGACCAAAGTACATTAGTTAAACACTAATTTTTAATTCAACTTGTTAATATGTTGTTTAGGATATTGCATCCTCATTTATTAGTGAAATATGTTTGTAATTTCCCCTTTAAAATAATATATTTTCTCCAAGTTTAATATCAGGTGCATCCAGAATTATTTTGAAGTATTTCTTCTTTTTCTATTGTCTATAAGATTTGACATGATCTGTTTTTTTGAAATTATCTTTCACTTTTACTTATAAATACTAGTTGTCTATTTTTTGAGAATTTGGAAAAAAAATAAGAAGATAACTGATGACTCCATACTGAGCCTCAGAGTCAAAGCATTTTATAATAGACATACTCTTATCTGGCAATGTGAATTTTACTTTCTTTGCATTTTTGTTATTATTATTGCTTAATATTTCGATGCAGCAATCGTCTGATTTCTTTTCTGAATGTATTTATCTTCATTCATTCCTTACGAGATTTTCGTTTCCAGTCCTTATCTTAAACGTTTACTGATATTAAATTTTGAGCCTTTTTAATTCTGTGAAGGCAAAAAGTGAAAACTTAATAAACACATGTATATGTAAAAAACTTAAAAAAAAAACAAAATTTCCACTGTGTTTTGTATTTAATTGGATGAATTTAGCATTTTCATAATTTTTTTAATAATTCAATGTTTTAGTGACTGTTTTATTCATTTCCTGTATTTTTGTGTGTTTTCTTTGCATTGTTTTTTCATTTTCTCTTGCATTTCATTGAGCTTCTTTATTATCCATATTTGGAATTCTTTATCTGTCATTTTAATATTTCCATTTTGTTTGGTATCCATTAGCAAAGAGCTATTGTTCCCTTTGGGGGGCTATCCTTTCACTCTGATTTTTCATACTTTCAAAGTTCTTTCATTGATTTCTTCTCATTTGGCCACTGCATTGAAACTTGGGGGTTTGGGTGGTGCCTGTGGCTCAGTGGATAAGGTGCCAGCCCCATATACCGACGGTAGTGGTTTCAAACCCTGACCTGGCCAAATTGCAAGCCAAAAATAGCCGGGCATTGTGGCGGGTACCTGTAGTCCCAATTACTTGGGAGTCTGAGGCAAGAGAATCACCTGAGTCCAGGAGTTGGAGGTTGCTGTGAGCTGTGTGATGCCATAACACTCTACCAAGGGTGATAAAGTGAGACTCTGTCTCTACAAAAAAAAAGAAGGAGAAGAAGAAACTTGGAGTTTCTAGGCCTGGCTTGTAGGCCTATTCCCGAGACCCTGAAGATTAATCTCTGATCATGCCAGAGAGAAGAGTACTGGTCTCAGGTGGCCTATGGGATGTTCAAGCATGGTTGATGATTCTCTCAGGATGCCCCTGACCTGCTGTCTTCTCCTCTTTCCAGTAGTGAGAATAGTGTTGGGTCCCCCACCTTAATCTCTGAGATGGTGGGTGTACTTGTGTATAATAATAGCCATTCTCTGTTTTCTTGGGTTGGAAGATGTTATGATTAGCTACAGTGTTGTTCTCTCTGTCATTTGTTGGTATTTGTGTGAAATAGCCAGTTGCTGAAGTGTTCTTTTTGCCAGTTGCAGATTCTGGTCCCCAGGTGGAGTATTGGAGTGCCTCAAGTTCTGGGAGAGACACTATAACTCTCACAGGGTTGCTTGATCTCCACTACATCCGTGATGGGGTGGGGGGAGCAAAACAATTCATGTCTAGGTTGTGGATATCTGAAAAACTTTGTAAAGCCTTGGTAGGGCTCAGAAGTTGCTTTTCCAGCCACTAGTTGGGTCAGGACAAGCTCTTCACACTGGAAATGTTGTTCATGGGGAAGGAACCTAAACACTTGGGTGATAGAGCCTAGGTCTGAGATATTTCTACCCTTATCTTATAATGTGTTTTCTCTGTAGTGAAGGGTGTGTGTTTTCCCAAATTGCCACTCCTTGGCACACCATAGCACACAGCTATCAGTGCATTCCCCACGGGTTCCCTCACCACCCAAACTCCCCACAGGCTGTGTCCAATCCATTAGCATGCACCTCTAGGAAACACCAGCTGGTGAAGAGTTACTAGGTTATTATACCTCTGATCCACTACAAATCTCAAGAGGTGAAGGCCCCACCATTTGTATGAAACTGGGCCTAGGATGCACCCTCCAGAGACTGTTGCTCTGAAACTTCTTGCTTCAAACTTCTCTCCCTATTGTAATGGGGGTGGGGGACCTGCAGCACTCAGTCAGCCAGCACACCTGAATAGGAGGCAATCAACTGTCATGGAACCAAGGGCTAGGCTATTCCTCTCTGAAGGCCACACCCTTGTCCAATATGGTGATTCTCCTCAGGGATGATGAACATCCTCCCTGATCCCCATTCCTTATCCTACCTCTCTCTCTGGTTGGATATGCCTAAGTGGGTTTCCTTGCCACTCAAGTCCAACTTGAAGCTCCTCCTCCCCCCTCTTGAGTTCTGAGGGCACCAGGACCAGCTTGGTTATTTGAACCACCTGCGTGCAACCATGTAAAACACTGGTGGGCTGGGAGTTCCCAATTTATTCACCCTTGTTAACCACAAGCTTTCACATCCAGAGGTATAGGCCCCTGTCTCTGTGAAGACCTCAGCCTGCACTGGGCGCCTGGCCAGAAAAAAAGCAGCAGTCCACATACTTTTCTTCTAAATCTGTTCTGCCTGTTGTTATAGGTGGGGAGGGGCCAGAGCTCCCGGTCAGCCTGAATACAAACTATTTTCTGGGTTGCAGTGGATTGTAAAGTTTCAGTCAATGAAGCACCTGGATGGATGAAAGCTGGCACTCCAGCCTCGGGTGGCACTCTCCCAGAAGGAGCCTCTCACAGACTGCCCATTATCCATGGACATGCTAGTTCCCTCCACTATTCCTTACTTGCCACCATGCCTGGGCTCATGACAGGTGGGAAAGCCTTCAAAACGTAATGGCACTGTTCACCAAAGGTAAGAGGGGGAAGAGGGAAATGCTCCCTTACCCTTTCACTGGGCTCTGAACCTATCTGGGTTTGATCCTCCATGACATCTTTTGTCTGTATCTTCATCTTTCTTGGCTTTGTAATTTTTTTCTTGGGGTCTCTCTTTGTGATCTACACCTGAGCTGTTACTCTTTCCCTCTCCACTATCTGATATCCTACCTACATCAGGGAAAAGCAATATCTATATTCAGCCATCTTGGCTCCCCACCATATTTATTTTTAAGCATGAAAAATATACAAGAAATAAGTTTTCCAAAAATCATTTTCTCATTTGGTAATACTTTTGTAGTTGCATGTTATTAACCATCATAGACTAAGATAAAAGGTTGAAAGCAACTTTGAGGCATTTTGTATCCCATCTCTGGCATATAGTACACACTTACACAAAGTAGTCAGCAAAGGGAGTCAACAGCCATCTTAAATTCCATTTCACTGCCCAATATTCCTTACTTTCAGTAAATTCTGATTAAACTAATCAGAATTCCGCAAGTCACAGTTTAAGCCCATTTTATGTGATCTGTAGTGAATGTAATTTCTGCTTTTGAAGATGGTTTATAAGATGTTTTCCCCTTTGTCATGAAATCTCCATTGGTAAATCTTTCTTCCAGGTTTAATTTTCTAATATGAATATCTTATAGATGTCCACTAATTCTTCTCCAAATTCTGATGTTTCCTGAGAACAATGGAAGCATTACCTCTTAGTATTTCAGATATTGCTCTTTTCTCTGACTTGCTCACTCAGTCTAATTTGTGTATCATGCCCATTCATTTAACTACCATGCTAAATTGCTGAGCTAATATTCATTTTTTGTAACTCCAAATCAATTGCTATGTTATTTGCATATAATTAGTTACTCTCCATTTTATAATTGCAACATTTTCTTTCTCTCCTAAAGGGATTCATTTGGGAATTTATTTTTTTTTAATTTTATGATTTTAAATATAACATTTCTCACATTTCTTTATCCTCCTTTCTTTTCTTACCTTGTTATCCCCATTCTTTCTTTGCCTTTACTTTACCTAATACTTTATATTCTCTCTGAGATATTAAGTTCACATATTTAACAACTATTTTATTTGTGAATGTATATATATATATGTATATATATATATATACACACACACCTATACTTAAATGTTCCTATTAGTCTTACTCATCAAATCAGTATATTTAACTTAAGGTTTATTTAAACATAAATATTTGTATTGAATGATCAAATTAAACAATTTTTAGACTATTTCGGGCAGGTTAATGTGTTACGTATTGTAGAGAATAAAAATATGAGTGAAATATAAGCTTCTTTGACAAAGTCTCAAATCTTCTGATCAAAGTCAACTAGCTGGCTTTTTAAAATAATTATTTGAATTGGGTCACTACAAAAGTTTTGAGACAAACTGTGTTATGATCCATTATTTCACTTCTAAGAACACAATCTACAGTGTCCTTTCTGATTCACCTGTGCAAGTTTCAACTCGCTCTGCTTATCAATGTTGCTTAGAGGGCTTCTTTTTTATTGTCTGTATAGATTTTATGTTTCTTGATTTTTGTGCATCTCAAAACTTTCATACCCATAACTCAACCCAAGAATTTAATCGCCAATTTGTGTGTAGAAATACCCTCAAATTTTGCAAACCTAAATATTTTATTATCTTTAATCAAATAACTGAAAAATCATATAATTTTACATAAGTGTTTTTAAAATATTTCATATGACTAATTGTTAAATATTCACTCTGAGAACTATAGAATGGTAAAAAGAAAAAAATGGGTAACTCATGGTTATACTTTCATGTAGTATCAAGTGATTTCATCACTTACTTTTCCCTAATTCTTTATGCCTTCATCATTCAGGAATTACTAAAAATTCCACATTAACACTAATACTTCTTTATAGCCTACAAATTCTCCCTTAGAGTAATTTGTATTTCCATTATTAGAAATAAACATGTGTTATATCTATACCTAAAAGGAATAAAAATAATCTGTTTAGTGGTTTATATATTTGAAAATGATGATGAAATTTTTCTTTTCTTATGAAATAATATCTTGTCACCATAGAGTATATTTCAAATTTATAGTGTGCCTTTTTTCTTTGGGAATTTAAAATACTTCAAATGATTTGGGCTTTGGCTTATTCCTTAGAATTGTAGAATATGACTGATAACTGCCTTTAGAATTCCTAATAGCTAAATTACAATTATTATGCAAAGCCCTACAATAGACAGTTATATGGATTGTTAAATGACTTTGCCTTTTTTGCAAACTATAATCATTTTCCTTTATTAGCTGAAGGATTTTATAATTTAAGGAAGATGAGAAACCTATAAGTCACGCTTTCAAATAAGGAACATGGATATTGCAAACATTAAATTCCCCCATAAAAATGTTAAGGCATCATTAAACTAGGTTCAGATTAATACAATTCAGTCAACTCTAGATAGATATCTCCCATAATAAGCTGAAACAATACCTAGTGATCTAAGATGTAAAATATTTTACTACAGCCAATTTATAAACCTATAAAACATACAGGTATCATTCAACTTCTTTATTAATAGTGCATGCCTTGTAGTAAATCAAAACCATTTTAAAACCCCTCCCCTTTGGCATTCCCTTCCTCAGCTGTTGCCCCTCATTATGTGTTATCTCATTGAAGCTCATCCAAAGTGAATGACAGCATCTTTTTTACTAGAAGCAGTATAGGCCATTCCTGACTTAGTGATACAACTTAGCTAGCTCTGAGATTTATAGGTACACTTGCTATCCTCAAACTACAATGTTCTACAGCTTAATGTTGATGTATTTGTTTCTCTGTAGGTATATGTTTTCAGCTCACTTTGGAAAAATGCAATTTATTATTTTTAAGGTTTTTCAAGTTGATTTACAAGTGAATTATAGGCACTAGAAAACTGATACTGGAACAACTTGTTCCAGACAATTTTGAGTCTGGTTAGAGGTTCCTTTTCTCACCCTGTTTTTCCAGAGGAAGAAAGCCAAACCTTAATATTGGCAGAGGTGCTTAGAGTTTAATGAATTATCTTTTCTTATTAACTATCGCCATTTAACAATCCCAAAATAGCAACAATATTTATTATGCTCACAAATCTGTAGTTAGGGGCACAATGCTATTGGAATAACTCATCTCTGTTCCACTTGACATCAGCTAGGGTAGCCCAAAGGTCGGAGGCTGACATCACCTGAAGATTTGCTCATTTATCTGGGGGTTGCGTGATCATTAACTCTATGTGATATCTCTAGCCTGGTGCCTTCAGGGCAGCCGGATTTATGCACACTGATTCATGGCTCCCAGAGCAGAATCCCACAGGCCAGAGAAACAGAGGAGAGTTCTATCTCTTTTTTTTAACCAGCTTTCATAAGTCACGTACATTACTACTACCTCATTCTATTTGCAAAGGATAGTCAATAAGACTGATCCATAATCGAGAGGAGGGAAATTGAGACAATTTTTTGATGGGAAAAAGTATCAAAAATATGTATGCTTGTTTTAAAATTGTCATGTCATCAAAGGTGGAATTAATTCAATATTTTTAAATATTACTCAGAAAAAATCCATCTGTTCATTCCTAAAATTACTTCACAAAACACTTTTAAAATATATATTCTTATTAATGTGTTACATAGATGTCAATGAGGTATGCTATCCAAGGCCAATTTGCTAATACATCAGAATACAATAAATAAAATTTTTTAAATATATGGAAACATAAGTAGTATATCTTTAACAGAAATATTTTGAGCTCTTATTCATCACAAATGCATAGGCATGGATTAAGCTGTTAAAATTTGAATATCATTTTAACATTAGAGTTCTTGTGAAACAAAATATTATTTTAAAATGAATTATTTCAAAAGACTCTTTCTTCATTAGAAAAATGACTCTAAAGAAAGAAAACCAAGTCTCTAATACTGAGACAATTTAGAAGAATAACAAAACAAAAAAAGAAAATATTTAAGTATAACTTCTTGCATATATAGTCAATATTTAGACTATAAAAGAACAATAGAATCCTTATAAAGAATTAACCCAGAAAAGGACATCATTAATTTGCTTGGATAACCTCACACCTTAGAAGTTAATTTCTCATTCACATGGCCATCAAATATAAATTGAGCTAGTTGATGGAAAATTTACCTCACTAAACTTGATATATTAGTGCCAACCAGAAGAGGACTGCACCTCATTACAGTCCTACAGAGAGGTAATCAAGAAGTTCTTTAGGAGAAGGAAGTTATCCCAGCTTTGGCAGAACTTCAAGAAGTCTACTTTGTTATCCACCTTGCGTGTAAGACAGGTGGCATGAAGTACAATGATTTGTAGGCAGCAATTAAGTTTTACCAGTTAGTCAAAGGTCTATAAGAGGTGAAACTAGACAGCCAATGACAAGAAAGTCTGAATAAAATGTATATGAATGGATCTCTCAGAGGGGATATTAAACAGTTGCATATCAATGAAGGGGTTAAGGACATGCAAAAACAGTCTCTCTCCCTCCCATTGTTGGTAGGGGACTTTAAATACAAGATCTTTATGTACCACATCAAGACCTACCAGAAAGAATCCACCAAAGAGAAGTAACTTTACCATCATATGGGCGGGATGACCAGTCCAGCAGATATCCATCTGATTCTTTTGTTAGCTATCTGTCTGATTATGTACCAGTGGCCATGGAGGTGCAGAAGGAAGCAATGTGCTATATGGACTTTCCACCAATGTAGCTGATTGAGTACATCACTTCTCAGTACCCAGCCAGTCAGTTTCAGAAATAGATCCTCTATTCCGGGTATTGCACTATTTCTTTGGGGGCTGAGTGGGTGGACAATGGGTAGCAGGATAAATTCTGGCATCCAGATTCTGCAGTGTCAGGCTTCATTCGTGTGCGTTGACATCAGGCGAGACAAATCAACAGCAGCAACCCTGGATATAGAACAGAGCTGATCTGTCAACTCTCACTCATAAAGCACAGTTACTAGGAAGCTTCTCAGAACGGTACCTACTCACCCGTGCATTCCTTACTTCCTGAGTCAAGGAAATTCCGTGAATTCTCCAAGAGAACATGGTCAGATAGTGGATTCTTGGATCCAGTCTATTATTAATGTATCACTTCTACCTCCCTCTGTCTTCATAAACATTCTAAACCTATTTTGTTTACTACTACATATTTCTGTTTTTTCACTACTTTAGTATGTTATAAAGGACCAACTTCTAAGAAAAGGTAAAGCTGTGGGGTGGCCATAAAGTTTGTCTACAGTTTAAATATATAGACCAACTCAGTGACTTTACTAAAATGTTGCTTTGTGACACATGATGAGTGACTTAACTGAGACCTAAGCTTAATTATCAATGATCTGACCATAGTTAGATGTTGAGTCTCAGCTTGAACAGAGTCTTGTGGCAAAGCTCCCCAAAGGCAGCAGCAGTGGTACTGCAGTCTGTGATACAGGCTGCTTTCTTTGGAAGAAAACAGTAATGAAAGTACCGGGAAAGAATCCAAAGTGTTTGTATCTAATACAAAAAAAACACTTTTCATGGAAAAAAAGCCTTCAAAGTTATACATTTAGCAAGAAGTTTTTTCTTTTTTTCTTTACTATATTCTATGGGCTACTGAGTGAACTAAAATAGATTAATCTTAGGATCTAAAAAAGATCTAGCTGTATGAGTAAATGGGTCTGTGAAAATGGCTGTTGTTAACATAGCACTCTACAACAAAAAGCAGACGTTTTCATTATTAAACCCACTATGAAATATGTACTTATGGGCAAGGCATGTAATTGCTGAAGGCCTAAGTTAAACTACAAAGTATGTATAAGATATGCATATCTTTTAAGTCACCAATTTATTGTAACAATATTTTTATATAAATTCACGCATTTCTATTAAATAATAGATTAATAAATTAAGATCTATAACACATTAACTGAATGAATACAACTCTATATTTCATTCAATAGAACTATATAAAAGAAAGGTAAACTGCAGACAATGCAATGGTGGTTTAATAAAATTACATAGCACAGTTTATTTGCCAAGTAAACAGGATAGCTATGGACCAATCTGTGATAATGAGTACTATTTTGTGCAATAAATGAAATATTATTTGTGAAACACAGCGAGTAGGATACAACCAATCAAAAAGGCAAAGTATGCATTTAAAAACACAGTTGGGGTTCATAATCTTTTCATATCAGCAAGAGAACTATTTTTTCAAAAACTGCATACAAATCATTATTTTAATTATCATGAGAATGCTTGAAACTTTTTAATGTGATAAATCTCTTAGGATCACTAAATGAATTTCCTTCTCTTTCCAAATACATTTTTGATTAATTTGGACATTGATTTAGATCCATGGGATCATCTCTTTTCTTTGAGTGTGAAGTTTGTCAGTATGTCTTTGATAATTCTGATAAACATCATTCTCTCTCCAGAGACTGCTCGGTAGCAGATGTTTACAGATTTAACATTGGTCATCCACTGACAACTTTTGCCCTTTTTCCCAGCCAGTCTCTCCCCCAGGACAGCAATCTTGCTTTTTGCCAAGCAAAAGTTAATACCATATCTCTGAAATAACGATTGACAATTTTTGGCAATATTGTTTTAGCAATCGTTTTTAAAACAGGTTTATGTATGAAGGATTATAAATAAAAAAGAAAGGTATTTTATAAATAAAAGACCAATGTGTTACTTATGGTCATATTTCTGTAGAGTGGCCCATATCCACATCATTTACTGATAAAAACATTTTAGATAGAATGTAGTGACAAATAAGCAATGCCGCTCCCTCAAGGCATAATATTTAAGGAAGATAGACTTATTGAGTCCTGGCTATGTTTACTAACCAGGTCTGATTATTACCTCTCCCACCTTCAGTTTCATTAACATGTTTCCTTTTATGTAAAAATGGTAAAATTTACTACATGGTAGCCACAACGTCACTGCTGAGATGTTGGTGTTGGAAATTGGAAGAATGAATCCATGGACCACGACCACTTGTTTACCCACACCAAAAAGTGAAAGAACACTTATTGATATATACATAGGTAGGAAGAAGAAAGTCAGAGCCTTCAGCAAGCCAAAGGGGAAGGGGATTCCAAGCATAGAGCCCACCTAGACCTCTGTCTAGGGTGGTCTACTGCATTTCTTTTCCCAAGGGAAGGGGGTTTTGGGGCAATGGAGTGTCACAACCCCTCTGGTGCCAGAGCGTTGGGAGCAGAGTTAATTTTAAAACCACCCTTGTATAGGAATGCAATCTGTTTAGGGTGTATTCAGCCCTGGGAGAGGCAGCCCAGATGAGATCCCAGTCAGGCTGGGTTTTACCAGCTTTTTTGTGCCTAGAGATGGGGCTTGTGATGAAACTGATTTCTGAACCTTCTGAGGCTTAGAAAATGGGAGGTCCCTGTCCAGCCCTGAGTGGGGAACCCTATGTCAACATCACATAAACTTCCCATAGAGATTAAATGAAATAATGCATAAAAATACATAGTACAGTCCAATGAAAGATGCTATGTATTATATTCCATGTTCCTTTTCAATAACAAGGGAAACACTAACAAATGTCTCTTTACTTATACAGTCACTATAATTGAATAGTCTATTTAGAAAAATTTCCTAAGCAAAAATACTATTTGATACGCATTACTATTTTTACTTAGCTAACATCTATTGTAACAAGCTGTACGGAAAGTATTCAGTCTAATTACTTCTCAACCTTTTGGCTAAGATAAAGTACAGAAATTATGCACCCTTATAAGCTTTTCCTTTTTAAAAAATGTTTCTTATGGCTCGGTGCCCATAGCACAGTGGTTACAGCACCAGCTACATACACTGAGGCTGGAGGGTTCAAACCTAGACCAGGCCAACTTAGCAACAATGACAACTGCAACAGAAAATTAGCGGACGTTGTGGCAGGCACCTGTAGTCTCAGCTACTTGAGAGGCTGAGGCAGGAGAATGGTTTAAGCCCAAGAGTTTGAGGTACCAAGGGCAACATAGTGAGACTCTGTCTAAAAAAAAAAATGTTTTAATGTAAAATATCTCTTTCAAATATCAATACATTCTTCTTAGTTACAGTGAAACAATAGAAAAACAAAGTTTGATTTTAAAAGTATAGTAAAATGACAGCTTTAAGCAGTATGGAACTCTGCCAAGGTATCTACCCTAGGGAGAAAAGAGCAAACACAGATAATCTTGAGCCCTTATAGGCTCCAAATTTGATTGTACATTGGGTTTTATTCACATGGTAGTGTAAGTAAGCAGTGAGAGAAAAAGCATTGTTTGTGGGGAGACCTTCTGGTGTGTTAGTAATGTCTTTTTTAGCCTAGGCCATATTACATTAATTAACATTACAATGGATAAATGAAAATATTGCAAAGGGTTAGTCACAAATATTAGATGCAGTTTTGTAAAAGTGCTATGATTTTCTCTCTGAGTCTTTCTACAGATTGAAAACTGCAAATATTCTAAAAAATGATTTAGCCAATCAATTAAGAAGATTGCCTGATAATGTAAACTATAGGCTTTTATATTTTTAGTATGTCTTTAAGTGTTCTTAAGTGATTATTTATATTTGGAGAAATACCAAAATAATTTTATTCTTGTTCTTTACCTCCATCATGATACTTAAACATAAAGTACTGAGCCAGGGGCAGTGGCTCCTACCTGTAATCCTAGCACTCTGGGAGGCTCAAGCAGGTAGATTGCTTAAGCTCAGGAGTTGCAGACCAGCCTGAGCAACAGTCAGACTCTGTCCCTAAAAATAGCCAGATGTTGTGACAGGCACCTGTAGTCTCAACTACTAGGGAGGGTGAGGCAAGAGGATCACTTGAGCCCAAGAGTTTGAGGTTGCTGTGAGCTAGGATGCCATAGCACCCTATTGAGGGTGACAAAGTGAGACTCTGTCTCAACAACAACAGCATAAGATATTTAATGATTAAAAAGTGAATTTATAAAATATAAGTATTATAGAAAAACAAAAATATAAGATACCTCAGTTAAAATCACATCCTTTTTTCCTAACTTGACATCAGTTTTTGCATTTAAAAAAAAAGAGCTTTAGAGATTAAAGTGGATTCCTAAAGCAAATTAAATATGAATAAAAATGTACATCACTGACCTCAGGAAAATATTCTTTATCAATTATTTTATGGTTTCTTGATAATAGGCACTTAAAATAGGTATAAAAAGTATATGTACCAATTTTTAGTAATAATATTGTTCTCTTTTATATGCCAGATTAGAATACTACTTTAAACTCTAAAGGCAAAACTGGTGAAAAGTACAAAGAAATCCTTTACATCTACATGTAGAATAAAAGTACTATAAATGAAAAATATTTTGAATGTTAAAACAAAAAATAATAGGGAAAACTAAATAGTAAACTCAGATACTTAAACTTTTATCTATTAATGTAACAATGCTTAAGGTACAATCACATCTTCCTTGGTATTATAGTTCCCATGTCAAGACAATTCACAATAGGATATGTTGATTGGTTCTTTATTTTAGAGGGTGAAAAGGAGAAAAATGTATTCTTGTACTTAGAATTTGTAAACGGTTTGATTATTCGGTCTATTTTGCTTTGATAGCTTGAACAACCCAATGACTACGAATTGGATTTCACAGGATGCCAAAAGTAATAAATCTGGATTTATTTAGTACCCTTAACATTTTGTGAGAATGAAAAGGAAAGGTTGGAAAGTGAACTATCTTGTATACAGAGGACCATTATTTTGCAAGTGAGTGTCATGTTAACCATAGAAGCTGTCTTGTAAAATAGCCATTTACTCAGGCACGTAAGTGTTTATGTCAGCCAGGATATAAAGTATTCTCATCTTATTCCTTTTACTACATGTGTAACTCCTGTGGAATGGGAAGGTGAATTGTTCAGGGCTGTTAAATTTTGTAATTGGAAAGCTATATTAAATTCTTCCTAATGATGCTTACAGCTATATGATGATTTACTAAAAAGAAAGGAGAAAGGACTGAGAAAGACCTTACCTTTTGCAATGACTAGTTTGTGGCTCCCAAACTCGGTAGGTCAGTGCTTTTGCAAAAGTAAACAAAGACTTTTGATTGCACTGATATCGTACACAATAACAAACTCATGTGCCCAGTAAAGTTCACTTGCAAGGGAAAATTTTGCTTTCTGTGGCTGAAAATTAACCAAATCCCTCAAAAGTGGTGGGATCTAAGGTGTTGCCTGCAGTTCAAAGGAGTAAGGGCCGGCCCAATATGCCAGAGGTGGTGGGTTCAAGCCCAGTCCCAGCCAAAAACTGTAAAAAAAAAAAAAAAAAGTGGTGAGATCTAACACCTGTATTTTATACTTTACATAGTTAATTAATGGAGACTCGTTTCACCTGGAAGAGACTTGAATAAACCAAAGACTAAAACCAATGCATTTTCTATAATTTCTTTGTTCTCTATTTCTTTCTTGTCATCCTTTCTTTTTAATTAAAAATGATTAAATTTTAAAACATAAAGAGGAATAATAATAAAGTTCTAATTCATTTTTCAGCCTTTCTATAAGAAAGTAGTATGTTTACTTTTCCTATAAATTTGATAAGCTATAACAATTGTGTTTTAAATTAATATCCACAAAATTGGTTTCAAAATAAATATTTTCTATCTATGTTAGCAAATGGACTATCTATTGCTTTTTGGTACTAGATTTAAATCAGTAAAAAATATTAATATTGACATTTTAGATAAGATTTAAGGTATATTTTACTTAACTAAAAGAATCTCTTGCTTGGAGTTATCTTGAAATCTTGAAGAGCTGCCCATTTAAGATAATAAATATTATCTTATTCATAGAATCTTATTTTAGCTATTTCCTTACATGAATCAACAAAGAGGTTTGTACTAAAATCTTAGGCCTGTTGACAACTGGTTAGTTACAAACTCAACTTAATGAAAATATAAAGTGAATTGATAAGCCATTAAGCTAGTAACTTCCAAAAGTTACACTTTAATCTAATAGAAATATGTTATGAATGCAGCTTAATGTTGCTATTTTAAAAATATTTGTGATATGATAATTTTTGACATGAATTTACAGAGATGCCAATAATGGAATTAACAATACTAAAAATAATCTCTTAAAATGTTGAAAATTAATATGAAAAGAAACTTCAGTTTAAGTCTGGTGAATTTTCATTTACCTTCATCCAATCTTGAAATCATGACTGAAAAATAAATAAAATATAAGATAAAATAAAAGGATATTTTATTTCACTTTCTTGAGAGTGAGGGTTGTGTATTTCTACATTCAGTTGCTTCCCTTCCAAATACACATATTTGTTATAGATAGATTCTACAAAAAAAATGCATATTCTTTGTCAGTGAGGAAATATTCTAGAATAAAAAACGGACTTATATCTGAATCACAATCTGGCAAATTCAACCAGTCACATTTTAGTGGAGCAGCACAGTGGTTATATTTCAGTGCTGGTGACCAAAATTTTGGTTGTTTCATTTACTGAGAAACGTTTCTTATGAACAAAACTCAAAATTTCTATTCCCCTGCATGGCCTGTGCTCAGATACCTGTGGATGAAATATCTATGTTCCTTTCTAAGGCCAATCTATTCACTCTCAACTGGTGGTTTAGCAATTCTCCTCTCTTACCATTTATTATATCACTACTAACATCTTACAAACATTCCAAATTTCTCCTATCTTTTCTCCTAGATGTTTTAGATTCAACCATCAATTCTGCGTCTTGATCTTATTTGTTTATCGGTAATAATGTAGTTCATCACTCCTGTGTCCTTAACATATTTTCACCACATGGCCTCTTTAGCTTTTTCTTTATTCATTCTTGTGCTATCTTAATCTTTCCCATTCATTCACCTAACACATGTCCTGGCTTAGTAAGACTTCATGTCCAAAAAGTAACTCTAATTTAAAAAAAAATAGAATATTAACACTGAGTTGAAAACTACTCTAGGAAAACACTTTTTAAAGTTATTATTGGATGGTAGAAAATGGGGCAGAGTAGGTCTTAGAGAAAGGAATGCAGCAATAAAAATAAAGTAAGAAATCACAGAGTTGGTACAAGGCAGTAGAGTTCAGAAGGCATGATAAATGGTGCAAAGCTGGCTGTCGTGGGTGGCGGAGGGATAGGCAACTCTGGTAAGTGGGGATGTCTTCCAGGGTATGATATCAAATGCAGAAAGAGTGAGAGACATGTTAATCATTAAGTATATATATATATAAGATAGCTATATACATATTTGAATATAATATAAACTAATTCCTCACTGGGATGATATGCACATTATTTTTTATTAGGAGTTTCCATTTTTATACACAAGTGACTGGATATTCATAGAATATAGAGGCAGGTATAGCAGCTAGAATTCCAGGTACAATTTCTCTGACATGTAACCCCTGTGTTCTTTCTACTCTACTATGCTGTCTCTTGGCATTGAGATACTATTTCCCAAGGTTAAGTAATTCTTGTTCTTAGCATTTTTTCAAGATCTTTTTTAAAATCATTTTGTTGTGCTATGCAACAAAACTGACAATATTACAGAAAACAAATGAAACAGATTCTGTTTCATAATAACAGCAGAACATAATAGAACACTTAACACATAGTAGATATTCCAATTGTCATTTATTGACTGTTGACCGACTATCTTTGATTGCACACCATTACCCCAATATTAATTTCTGAATTTTCATTTTAAGAGCTAGTGAGATGTATATAGTAAAGTTATTATAACTTCTATTTCAGAGAAATCCTTTATCTCTAATAGAATTCAGTTATTTATTTACCTAAGCAAAGACTTGCTGTCTGTCATGCTAATAATTAAGTTGTTCCCCCAAGGAGCTCCAACTGACAACAGAAAGCTTCCCATGAGAATCTGAAGCAGAATTTCCTTTTGCAAATCTGTGTAATCTTGTGGTCTTTATTCCCATACTTGTTTTCCTTACTTAGTTCAATGGCATCAAAATTAGGTATGTTCTTCCACATAGGTTGCAAATGGAACTGTATTTTGCTATAAGAACCTTTAAAATTATATTCACCAAACGTATAATTGGTCAAGAAACAATGGTGATAATTTTCTTACCCCCCAAATAAATGTTTTCTCCATATAACCACTGTCTTGATTGGTTTTCTTCTCTATATGGAAGTAATTTTTTAAAAATGATTTTGATACCAGAGTTTCAGGTTCTTGGTCTTGGTGATTTGAAGAATAAATCCACGGAACACAGATCAGTGGTAAACCAGAATTTATTTACAGAAAAGAATATAAAATAACACTAAAGCTCCTGGTAGGGAGAGAAAACCCAAGTCGGGAGAGAAAAGCTCTCTCCGTTTCTCTCCTGGTCTCTCCCTCTGGGCTCTTAGTCTAGGGGTATATATAGGTGCATGGGTTTTTTTTCTATATGAGGCCAGGAAATGAATGGACAGTTTCTTCAGCTGGGGCAAGGTAAATGAATGTATTAATGAATGGACACAGTCTCTTGTGCTGGGCAAGGTGAATGAATGTAGGCCTAGGAAATTTACATGAAATTGACTTAGGCATAGGAAATGGGGGTTCCATATTCAGTCATGAGTGCAAAGGGAAGCAATTGTCCGGCCCATTTGGCCACTGGAGCCTCCCATGGGGGTCGGAGGTCCCCCCCCTTGCCTATTGTGCAGCCCAGCCACTGGAAGACACCACCAAGGTGAAGGCGACAGGTGGGACGCCACCTGTCCTGTATCAATTTTACGACTAGCCACATTCCTAGGATCTTAGATTTGTTATCACTATTCCAGGTCTACCAGATTGAAAACTATATAGTTACTATTGGGGGATTAATTTTCAGCAGTAGTTCTACACTGGGCTCTGTCCCTGGGTAGTCCAGCTGTGTCCTGAGGGACCTGCCTCTGTGGCTGGCCTCACAAACACACTTCCATCTCACCCAAGCCCATCTTTTGATTTGCAGTACCCTATTTCTTAGTGGTTATTGATGTCAAGTGAACTTTAATATTACAAAGAAATGTTGCTGAGTCAAAACAAGTTAATCTAGAAACTTGTTTAAAAAATGTTTAAAGTGAGAGGACAGGAGTGACTCCATTTTGTAACTGGTCACCATCTTAGACCCCCTAACCACCCCCAGTTCCTGGAAAAACCCAAACACCTGCACCCTGACTACAGCCAATTAAGTCTCAGCAAGAAAGTCCCCCAAACCCCTGTTAATGCCAGGCCTCCCAGCTTGGCTAATAGAGCAGCGTAAGAAGTAGGTCAACCAAGCCCATGCATGCTAGAGTGGAAACCCTCACCCCTTTTGTAACCACATTAGAAACCCCTGTAACCCAGGAGTCCGGGCTCTCAGCTAGGACCCGCTGCATGGGGGCCCCTGAGAGTCCAGGCTCGAGCTTAAATAAAGGCTCTTTTGGTTTTGCATTGCCCTGGGCTCCCTGGTGGTCTTTGGGGACTTTGAGATCTGGATATAACAGAAAGATGCTCACAATAAGGCTGGGAACCTTTAGCCTTCAGATTTTAAGACTGTTCTTTTTCAAACACCAAAGGAAGCAAGAAAAGCGTCATCTTTCTCTGCTGCACCCTTTTTAATACAAAGATTCATTCTGTAAACTCTAGATTCAGTCTAAAGGCCGCACTCAAACATCCAGAAGGACACATGTGGTCCCCAGGTCACAGGTTCCCCACCCTATTCCAATGGGCTATGGATGATGAAAAGTTTTCAGGTTGGGAACACGAGGGCACTGATTTATTAGAAGCAGTTAGAAAACTGGGCAGGAAAGATAATTTGGGCTTCAATATTATTATATTTGAGAGTAAGGTGATGGCAAACATTCACATCAAGAAGTTAATTTCACATGAAAATTGTTCAATAATTTAATTAATGGAAAGGAAGCAACCAGCAGAGACGGTAAGTAGATTACATTTATCTATAGTCATTGAATAGGAAGCACTATGTATGATAACTATTAAGGAAAATGTTTGATCTCTTGAATAAATAGTTTGTACTTGGTACATAAGCACATATAAACTATTTTGGATTGTATGTCTTTTATATAGGTTATTAGAAATTAGGTTGTATTAACATATCCAGAGAGATAAGACCATGATTATTTTACATATTCTTTTCTATGACTTATATATTGCCCAAAGCACCTTCCCTCCATGATAAAATGGAGAGCGTAGCAAAGGGTTTCAAAGGTGCTATGTGTTTGGACTCTGCCCTTAACGGGAGAAAGAAACTATCCGAAAAGTACTTGAGCCAGCTTATATTATCTAGAAAGCTATTTTGAAGAGCCTAGGTGAATTTTCATTAGACAAGGAAAAAAGTAGAGTATTGTGTTGAAAAATTGTGAGTTCATGTAATTGTCCTAGAAAAAATGCTACATATCTCTGGTGGTGCCTGTGGCTCAAAGGAATGGGACACTGGCCCATGTACCAGAGGTGGTGGGTTCAAACCCAACCCAGGCCAAAAACTACAAAAAAAAAAGCTACATGTCTCAAGGCTGAATATCACTATGGTCACCAGAAAGCCAAGGGGAGTACTTTGAAGGTGACTCATTCAACAATGAGGTATATGTAGCTCTTTTTCTAGGATATATTTGTGAACTTCATTTTCCAACCTCATAATGAAATAGTTCTTGGTTTGAATCATACTGATGATATTCACAGTTTTAGGAAAGGGAAGGCAAAAGACCTGGCATGGTGGCTTATGCCTGTAGAGGTCAGGCCAGAGGATTGTTTGAGACTGGGAATTCAAAACCAGCAAAGTGAAATCCTGTCTCTGTAAAAAATAAAAGGATAATTTAAAAAAGAAAAGAGAAAACAAGAGTAGATGTGAATATGATGACCTAGTCTCTCTTAGATAGTGGGTATAGAAAGATGGTCTTTGTTTCATTTTGGTAGGGGGGATGTTTATAACAGAGATCTACACAGAAAATTTGAAATAGACAGGGGAATTATTAACTTTCACTTGCAGATAGGAAGCAGATCTGGATGGATTAAATAATTATTCCATGATTATACATCAAAAATTGGAAAATCTATGCTTTAAACAAGTTTTAGTGTTTACTGGGCATACATATTTATGGAATTTTTGGCATTTTAAAATCTGGAATATATTTCAGCTAGTTGCCATCTTGTAAGTCAGTAGCAAAGAATTCAAATGCATTAGAGAATGAAGCAGACAACATCATTGTGTGAAATGGCAAAAAAACACCCAGAGATAAAACAAAACCATCTGTATATGATGGTTAACTGAAGGGTGAATGGCCAACTCACATAAACATTCTTGAATGCAAAATTAGAACAAAAAAAATTGTTCCCCGCTCCCAAGCAGCTCTAAAATCCCTCTCATACATGATCACATTTTAAATTTTGGGGTGAAAATATATGACTTTAACATAAAGAACACAATTTAGTTATTTTCAATAGTGAATGTACACACACATAAAATTTCAAGATTTTATGTCATAAAACTACTTCTTGGATAAAATCTAGGACTGAAAAATCTCATAGAACAACTATAAAAAGGGGGGTTAATGAATATATTACCAAAAGTCATGTTGAAAATAAATTATAAGACAAATTAAAAATAAATAAATTGAAACAACACAAATATACTTACCATGCATGGAAACTTATTACAGAGGTATAGCTCTTTTAACCATTTTCTTAGGTAAAATTATAATATGAACTTCTGAAAACCCTACATTATTTTAAAAATCACAATAATGTTGAACTTAGCAATCATTTTCTCTAATCTTCAAAATTAGATGTCATTATTATCAGTTTCAAAGTCCCAGCAACTTGTTTTAAATTTTACTACATAATACAAATGTTCAACATTGCCTCTTGCATTTCATATCTCCCATGTACAATAATTTTCTTCCTCTATGACATTTATAAATTCCTTAAGTGACAATCAACTGGAAGTAAACTCTATCTCAGATTGTTCTTATTCCCCTCTTGCTCTTGAAAGGTTGTGTCTTTGAATACATATTAGTTGACACATAACTTAATCTTTGCCCTCTAAAATGATTACCCCATTTCATTCTACCTTTCATTCTTGGTATTCAAAAGTCAACCATCAGTCTTTGAAGGTAATCTAGATTTTTCTCTCTGAATTTTTTCTCTAGGATTTTTTTATTGACACATAAAATTTGTACATGTTTATAAGATGTATGTGATACTTCATTAGAATGGCAATAATCAGGTTGGTATATTTTAAGGTATCCACCACTTTGAATACTTATTTCTATAAATTGGAAACACTTCAAGTACTCTATTTTGAAATATATGCTATATCATTGTTAAAAAAGTCACCCTACTCTGCTATTGAAAAATAAAACTTATTTCTTTCTTCCATCAAATTATATGTTGGTAGCCATTAACCAACCTCTATTACTAACTGCATTTATACACCCTTCTCAGCCTCTAGTATCATTCTACTCTCTGCCTTCATCCAATCAATTTTTTAGCTCCCACCTAAAACATTGAGAACATACAATAAAAATATTTGTCATTCTGTTCCTTGTTCATTTTACTTAACACGATGACTTCCAGTTCCACTCATATTGCTGCAAAGAGCATAGATCATATTTTCTTTATCCATTCCCATAGGATCTTTATTTTTGCCATACAAAGATAAATATTTTTCCCTAGGATATTTATCTTTATATTGTTAGTTTAACAATAATATTTTCAGTTTAATAATATATATGGATTTTGTTTCATTAATTTTGTTTTATATTTCTGTGTTTTCATCAGTGATATAAAGTCCTTATCTAAGATTTATTTACTTACATGCTCTTCACATTCTACTTTGTTTTTCTGGAGCTCAACTGAATAGATGTTAACATTCTCTTTAAGGTATATCATGACATTTGACCTCTGTTTCATATGATTCTTTTTGTTTTCATAAAACATGCAGTACTCTGTGCATTTTCTTCAGATCTATATTCCAGTTCACTAATTTTTCCTTTAGCTGCTTTTCAACCAGTCCATTGGAACAAATACAATATTAAAATTAGATGGTTTATGAGATATTATTAAAGATATTATTTATGGAGTTTAGGTAAACGAACAAGGAATGAGGAAAACAACAGCAGGGAGAAAAGAGCTGGAGAGAAAGTTGGTGGAAGAGCACTACCTAAGAAGATTTCTGATGTTTTGTAGAGAGATTTGGTTAACCCACAGTGACCCAGGGGAAACTGATCCTGGAAATCAATAAATAATTCAGCTTCATTCTCCTGTCACCCTCCAATTTTCTTCAATGGGTACCAGTGTAATAACCCAACCAGAAGCTAGAAGGCAAGGAAGCATCTTGATACACTTAATTCTAGTCTTCACATCACAGAACAAAGTAGGAAAAAACTAAAGAAAAAAAATCTACCACTATAGGATATGTTATGGTCATCATAGTCTATAGAATATGTTGAATTGAAGCTCCCTCTATGATTATTTTTTAAATTGTTATTTCCAAAGACAAACAAACAAAACAAACAACAAAGCAAGAAGGAGCAATTTCTGGCATTGTATCATATTTGGGGACAAAGTTGTTCAGAAATATGTTTTGTTGTTGTTTTGCAGTTTTTGGTCAGGGCTGGGTTTGAACCTTCCACCTCTGTCATATGGGGCCAGTGCCCTACTCCTTTGAGCCACAGGCAACACCATAGAAATAGTTTTTATTATTTATTTATTCCACATGAATGTCTTGTGTTTTCATTCACTGTTGATGTCAAGAGGTTCCTTAATGGACTGCGAATAAAGTAGAAATTATATTTATGCAATATGGCATTAAAATTTGGAGCAAATGTGGCAAAACTTTCTTTTTTAAAAAAAGATAGTAGCCTAATAGTCTCCTTCCTCATCTTTAGTTTTGTTTGTTCATAAAAAACATTGCTCTCAAAACCTCTGTATGAGACTCAATTTAAAGTTAGCCGAAGAATTTCAGTGCTTTATCAAGTAGGAAAATACAGACTAATGTCATATAAAAGTGTAGGATAATTAATTTTATCCTTGGACTTAAATTCTAGTTTGTGGGTATGCTTCACTTTAGAAGCATAATCCTTAAGTAGCCTCAGTGCAGCTTCATAAAGCCCAAAATCTGGACTCATGAAATTAATTGCTCTTTTCTCTTTCCCTTGCTCATTTTATGTATGAGCCAAATAAACAATTTAAAGCTGCCTGTGAAAGGATAATTATACCAATTAGATTTAGCTGATTGTGTTCTCAAAAAATTAGAGCCCAGAAAATTAGTCTTTATAGGTTGCAATTCAAATCTTTGTAATTCATAACTATAGGAAAATGTTTTTTCACTTAAGTTGATCTTCAGAATAAAATACTCAGTTTAATTTGAAAGATCTTTGTGGATATTGCAGATGCAGGTGCAACAAATTGCAGGTGCAACATTAGATGTATGTCATATATGTGTTTGATAACATTCAGAATTTGATTTTTGTTAAATTACCTTGAGTATTTCAACCTTATCTTTTTAGGAATGGTGGACTAAAAGTCTACAGTTTGTTACAGGAGACAATCTCTTTTGGTAGGATAGCCAAACAGCATGAGTAAATTTCAAAAATCATTATTTCAAAGAGACTTTATAGATATCTTATTCTTATTCTCACCATACTCCTTCTCTGACTATTTTAGACCAAAACTCCTACTGTCTCCTTTTATCATTCTGTTGAAGTACATTTGTAAAATACTTTTTAAAATACATTTCTGCTGATGGCCTTAAGTATGATGTATGTAACTTATAACCCAGTTTTCATTTGTTGGCTCAGAGATTGTCTTCATTCAAAATCTGATCATATTTGGACTAAATTCCTAGGGAATTCACCCATCAGATTTGGCATTTGGCAAATTAGCCCAAGTTCTCTCTAAGGTTATTTTTGTGAATGCATGCTACCATAATTAGCTAAATTATCTCTCAGGTTTAATTCTAATAGAATCTAATGTTTCACATTAATTTTAAGATCTCTATTTTGTAGATCAATAAGACTTTGAATCCAATCTAAAATTGTTAATGTTTCAAGTCAACAACTTGCTTGTTCTAGAGACACTGTCTGTTGTATGAGTACAACATGTCCCATTAAAAGACTTTATCTAGAATATGCTGACAAAGTTGACTTTCTAATAGCAGAGAAGTCTTGAGAGTGTCCTGTATTTAATAAAATGTCCCCTGAGAAAATAGAAGATACAACGAGAAATTGTAGTAGTTAACAGTTTGAGCTCTGATATCTCAACATCCACCAATTATAATTATTTAAATTTGGAAAATTTATGTAATCTTTTGTATTTCATTTTTTAATCTATAAAATGAGTATATAATAATTGTGACTCTGTCATGGGGCTTATGGAACAATAAATTATTGCATAAAGTAAGCATTTTAAAATATCATCTCATTATTATCTCACAGTTCCTTTTGAAATTAGAGACTTTATGATTCTCCAAGCCTCCATTTTTCTAGGACTAGCTGAGACTGTCACTGTTCTCCTATTCTTCTAGCACAGAGGAACAATGTTGTCTCAAAATGTACAATGATAAACAAATACTCATGTTGGGTTCTAAAATCTAGGCATGTTTCTATGTCACCTACTCTTACCTATTAACAGTCCTAAGTACTCAGAATGTTACAAGTGCAACCCTCACTAGCTCTGTTGAAATGAAGGGCCTCTTGAGTGCCCCTGGGAGGATGGTTTCCTCTTAGTTAAGGGTCCTAACACTTTAGTGCATCTAAACTCCTGGACAACTTGTTAAAATGCAGCTTCCAGCACCACACCCAAACCTACTAAGTAAGAATTTTTGTGACTGCATTTTTCAACAAGTATCATCCGCAATCTTGAAGCAGCTGGTAGATGATTACAACATAATTAGAAAACAAGCATCAAAGTGCTAAAATTAAAAGTCCAAGTAGATGAGATGTTCAAGGAGGCATAATGAGACTCTTCACCAATTAGTCCGGCATAATCAGAGGTTGGCCCACCATTCATATGTGCTTACTCATTTCCAAAAGAATGCCTGCCCAAGTATTTGAAATGACCATTGTCTCAGAAGATAATGTAGCTGATTGGTGGAGTGGGGTGTTCCCCAGTTGCACTTGATGCAGTGAGCATAACAGAGTTGGAAGTAGAAATGATGTATCATAATGGCGGGCTATAAGTATATTTAGCATGTTTGAAGAAATATATACTACTAAATCAAAAAGGAGAAAATATATGATGTGAAAATAGACAAGGGGCAGATCAAGGAAGAACTTTTAAAATAATGATTGTGAATTTTGAAATCTAAAGGAATCCTTCAGAGGTGACCCTTTTGCCACTGTTTATAAAGTATGTTACAGGGAACATGTGTAGAAACAGATAGAAGAAATAGGTGGAAGTCTAGGCAGGAGAGAATGATGTCTTGGAATAAACTGAAGAAATAAAGAGAGAGATGTGTGGGGATAGAACAAGCAAGAATTGGTAATAAGCTGATAACAATAAAAAAGATAAAAGAGAAAAGGATCTTCAAACAGTTTAGATTAGGAGAAATAATATTGATGGTACTATTTAATAAGACTAAGAAAATAAAGATGGTGGGAAATGGAGCAACTTGAATGATATGGAGAATCAGCACATTCATTTTGAACCTCTTACAATTTGGGATGTTGGGTATGTGAGTTAGCTTCTCATGGGAGATGTCTGGATAGAGATGTGCATTTGGAATAATCAACATAGTGTTGCAACATCAACATCAAAAGAATATTTATGACCATCCATATAAATAGTTGAACTGCCTGAAAAGAAATTACTGCCCTTATCTAGTTTATATAATAGTTTTTCCTATAAAATTTTAGTGAAAATGGAGTTCTCCTTCTAAAAATGATTCTGCCACCATTACCTGGGAGTGTGTTGAAAATACAGAATTGCATGCCCCACCCTGACTCAATGAATCACTAATAGTATTTTATAAAATTCTGAAGTGATTCACGTGCACCTTGAAGTAAAGATAGCAACACATTTATCTGGGATAGTGTTATACCCAAAGCGAGCAAAATAGAGAAACACCAGCACACTGAATCCAAATTGAGCAAGGGTCCTGTATTGATCAGCCAGGCTGAGAGTGAACTCACACCTCAAAGTCTCCCTAGAGGTGGAACCTTTTATAAGGGGCTTTCGGGAGGGGAGGGGGAATCTTTAATGCAAGCGGAATCTCACAACAGCCAACACCTGGTAAGAGGAGTCCTTACAAGAGGAAGCTGGGGGTTTGTGGTTATTACGGAACTCTTTCAGCTGAGTGTCCTGTTGAAAGCCCTGAGCAAGATGGAGTTGGGGCATAGCAATAGTGGAAAGGAAGGAAAGAGTTAAGGAAAGACAGTACTAACTTTATACGTAGGAAACTAAGGCCACTAACCTGGCCTTTAGTGTTTTAAAATATCTCTTTCAAACTTTAATATGCTTCTGTGTGCTGTTGCTGTTGCTATGCGTTTTATCCCAAAAGATTCCTAACCTTACATAATAAAACAAATATATAGTTTACACTGAGGTCAAGAATACTATGTCTTTCATCTATGTATTCCTCAGTACTTATCGGACATCTACATATGAATGTCAGGGTGTAACATCCTGAAAGAAGGGTGAAATAAGTGAAGACAAGAGACTAAATTCAGAGTAAGTTTTCACATTAGAATCAGAGGATCTGCACCTAATGGGATTTCGGACATTGTTTAATTAAGCCCTCTTAGCGGATGGATATTTTAAATGATGCTTCTTTTCATACTTTTCTCAGTTTATTGCTTTGATCTTATAAATTTATATCACTTTAATCCAGGCTATTCTTGTTTTCTAAATTACTACTTTGAAATTTCATGTTTTGCGAAGTCAACATATTTCATGGTTGGTGTAGCGTTCTCTCTGAATTACTTTGATTATTGTTCTTTAATATTAGAAGATAATTTGTACTTCAAAAAATTTTGCGTCGTTTTAATTTAACACTATTCTTTTTAACTAAAAACTGCTCTTAAAGCCTAAATATCTACTGTGTGTTATCTATATGAATAATATATAATTCATATATATGAATAGTTAACATAAGCACATCAAGATGCATTTATGTAATTCTATAAATAGTTATAATTACAGATTAAGCATGTTTATAGATTTCATAAAAACATTTATTTATAAATAAGTATTATAATCACCCCCATAAAACAGAATGCACCCTTACCCAAAATTTGGTTTGAATGTTAAAACTGAGACCATGTACCAGCTGAGGCTGGAAAGATTACTTGGATAAAGAGGCTTTCTGAGAAAAGCCCACACTCTTCTAAGCAGGTTCAAAATGCCTTAGAAAGATAGGGAATGAGGACTAGTTGTGGACATGATAATAATTAAAAATGAAAGTGAATAAGAATTTCAGAGATAAATGCTGAGAAAATAAAACAACATAATGGAGAATGACAGAACGTGTTTGTTATGGCAAATGGAGTGGGGGGGGTCCAGAAATATTTTAATATTGCCATGGAAAAGCCCTCTCATCCTCCAATATGTTTATGCTTCTACAAATTCTAATATTTCAAGGAACATGGATAAACTGCATGGTTAGGCCACTGTGAAAAGTAGAAAAGAAAAACAAGGACAGGCACTCAAAGGCTGAAGTAACTATGAGACACGAGTCCCCAAAATTGAGACAACAGCAATAAATACCAACCTAACAGTAGTCAAAAGAATGATGACTTCAGTGGCATGAGATACACACTTGCACACATTCTAGCTCATTCATCTCCCACTATGCTCATATCAAGATCATACTTGTCCTTTAAGTAGTATTGTAACTTACTGATAACACTCTCCAATTATTTGACATCTTTTGAAACATTTTCTTGCTGATTTGTTTCTTGTCTACTTAAAATAATTTTACATATCTTTTTAAAAACTGCTTTTATTGGATTGGAATTTTATTGCACTCTTCGTTACAGAATATCTGGATTGATGTAGTCGGGGCCTGAATGCTACTCAGGTAGTCTGTTCCATAATCGTTAATGTTCACTGACATGTGGAAGTTTAGTTTCATATCTTGGAAATGTGAGCAGATGTTGAGTGGAGCAAAGTTTATGCGTATTAAAATGGAAAAAAAAAGTGAAGAGAAGGGACTCTGTCTACTCTACTTATCTATATATGCATTGATGACCACGATATGATTGAAATAGTTCTCAAGATTGAGAGATGGTTGCAATAGTCAGAATTGCTTTGTGTCCAGGGGGCAAATTATAGCTCAAAGGTATGAAGAAAGCCCACAGACTGATCAGTGAGAATATTCCATACGTCACTGACAATCTAAATATTTGAACTTTATAAGCATCAAGATAGGAACCTTATCACTAATATTGACTTTCTTCTGTGAAAGCCATCAGGTACAAAAGAGGTGAGACTTCCAAGTGTCTTTGCAACAGAAGAAAACAGGGGGAACAGAAACAGAAAGAGAGCTTCTGGAAGGCACTGCAAAGTGATTGTGACCACAGTACTGATCTGTGTGGGTATACATGAGGCACTCCTTTTGCAACTCCAAAAAACAAGGGAAGGCTTGGCCTCTGTAGCTCAGTGGCTAGGGTACCGGCCACATATGCTGGGGCTGATGGGTTCCAACTGGGCCCCAGCCTACTAAAAACGACAACAACTACAACCAAAAACTAGCCAGGCATTGTGGTGGGCACCAGTAGTCTCAGATACTTGGAAGGCTGAGGCAAGAGAATTGCCTTAAGCCCAAGAGTTTGAGGTTTCTGTGAGCTGTGACGCAAAGGCACTCTACCAAGGGTGACAGAGTAAGACTCTATCTCAAAACTAAAAAGAAAAAAGAAAAAGAAATAAGGAAAGATGAACCCTTTTTGTGTGTCATTTTCTAACAGATAGTGCTCAGTTTGCCAGGTAGTGTGGGACTCTGACGATGCCAGCTGGAACGCAAAGCAATCTTAATAAAAAATTGAAAGATTGTCATTTTTAAATGACATTTAGTAGTTTTTGTCAAAACATTAAAATTTAATTACTAATAGTTACAAATTTATAACATTACAAAAGAATATTTAAGTATTATAAAGAAATTTTTTAGTACATAATTAACCCTAGAAATATTACAGCATTTCATTTTTTTCTAATTTCAAGAGTAGTTGGAAGAGAACCTGATATCTATTTGTTGTATCAGTAACAATATAAGCAAAAATCCTTTTTTGTGATTTAGCTAATAGAAATACTCCTATTTAAGTTTGAATCAGCTTTCAACATTTTATTCTATAGCTTTCATTATCATGAAATATGTCTGAGATATTTCCTTTAATGCAATTTTTTATCTTCATCAGTTTCTCTGGGACATCTTCATCCTTGCCTCATTTATGTAGGAAAATTTGCTTTTCCTAAGTGCCCCTGCCTGTATTTTCAACATTCTCACAAACAGCTATTTTTCTTTCTGTAACTTCAATTGCATTCTATTTTAGTATCACTTCCGGCCTTGTCATATTTTTCATTTTTTGCCGCACTTTTGTCTTTATTAGTCACTGCCCTCTTTCAATTACACATTTTGGTAAAATGTTGCATAGCTCTGCCAGTGGGGAACAAGAAAGAAACTCAACTGCACGCTTTGTTGTCCGAGAGTATGAGCAATAGAGGTGCAGTGACCAGTCATGCCAGACATTCAAAGAAGTGATTTGACTGGTCAAGGAATGCACTGTGCTTCTGTTCTTTGACCTAGTGATGTGTGGACTATAGGGTTAAAGTTTGCCCTTTCTGCAATGACTCACAGACAATATAAAATGGTATGTAAATTTTTAATTGTGTTCTGGGGGCTGATATTTCACTAAACTGCAGTAATTGAAATGAATGCATAGGGTGGCACCTGTGGCTCAAGGAGTAGGGCGCCAGCCCCATATGCCGGACATGGCAGGTTCAAACACAGCCCTGGCCAAAGACTACAGAATAGTCCATTTGTTGAAATGATATGAATGCATATAAGGACTAGCAAAGCCAGAGCTGGCTCTGTGTGTGTATGTGTGTCTGTGTGCATTTGTGTTTGGAGAGATTCAACATAATTAAATATGGAGTCATTCTTTACAGGTGACTCCACTCATTCGAGATTTTAAAATACACCTCACTATTAAATCAAATGATTCTTATATATTGAAAGTGAATTCCTAGATATTTTCTAATGTGCTATTATTTTCTGAATGACACATTTTACTTTCAACCTTTCTAGCTGGTTACTTCTAATATTTTTGTCAATGTACTGAACAGTCTTAAGGTAATTTTTTTCTTCTATTTCTTGAGTCTTTTAAAATACAATCATATGAAGTCTGACAATTAAGACCATGAACATTGGGCGGCGCCTGTGGCTCAGTAAGTAGGGCACCGGCCCCATATACCGAAGGTGGCAAGATCAAACCAGGCCTCGGCTGAATTGCAAAAAAAAAGAAAAAAAAAAAAAGACCATGAACACATCCTAGAAAAGGTGCTATGTACCTCACTGCTGAATATCACTACAGTCACCTTTGAAGTACTCCCCTTGGGAATCAGTGCACTGATGCCAGTGTGTAGTCTACCCTTCAAAGCAGTTACAGAACTTTGTTGGAAATAGCCATCAAAGCTGCTGTCATTTACCCTCGATGTCCTGAATATCATCTTAATGTCTTTCTTTCAGTATTTCCTTTATCTTCAGGTAAAGAAAAATGTCACTGGGGACAAATCAGATAAGAGGGAATGTGTTCCAAAATGGTTATTTGTTCACTGGCTAAAAACTCTCTAACAGACAGTGCTGTGTGAGCTGGTGCATTGTTGTGATGCAAGAGTCATGAGTTGTTAGCCAAGATTTTCAGTTAAGATTTTCCCACTTCTTTATCAATGTTTACATGGTCTTCTATGCTTCTCACAGTCAGCCAACTACTTTGATGCACATATCAGTGAACGTTCGCAATGTTTTCATCAGTAAGTTTTACACTGCATTTTTTACCTACAACTAAAATACTTTTGCAATCATTATAGGAAGCATATTGAGTATTTTTTAGATACATTTACATTTTATGTCACCTTGTTATGTGTTTCACATGCACATAATGTTGAAATGAAACGAATCAGGAAAAACTGAAAATAAAAAAGAATGAATGATCATGTGGCTACTGTTTTTGGAAACCAACAATATTTTAAGAAGAATATTGTAACACAATCTTATTTTTTATATTCTTTCTTTTTCATTTACAAACTATTTCCGGACCAGTTATATGAAAGTTTGGTTCCTTTTAAGAAGTTTCATAAGAACAACTACACCATTCTAATAGATTTATATTTCAACTATTTATGGGGCTAAACTAATATGAATTTGGTTATAAGGAAAACATTGATTTTTGCCATTTGGTCTGTTTGATCACTCTTAGCTTCCTGGGCTTTGGGATAATAATTTTTTTTTATTGCTATCTTCTCTCATTTACATATATTTTGAAGGAACTTTGAAAACATTAAGTATGAAATATAATTCATAGGATCATATCATAGCATTAAAATGTCATATCTTAAATGCTACCATGAAAATTCAATTTAAATCTTAAAAAGTTGATTTAATTAATAAAATTTCTTAAACATAATACAGTAAGCAAATAGGTTGGCACATAGTAAATGCTTAATAAATTGAGAATGGGAAATAGTACTCTAACTTCTCTGGATATGTGATCCCAGTAATCAGATGATGCTTGACATTTGTGTTTTTATATGCCAATAAACTTTGGTATGATGTAAAATGTAAAATTGTAAAACATAATTAAAATGAAATGTAAAATTAGTTAATAGATTGGTAGATGTTAAAAGTCACATTAAAAAGTCAATAAGTAAAATAAATTGTATTTTTTTGAATACTTTGAAAGCTTTGTATCATTATTGATCATTCTTTTTCTCTTCATTGGCTTCAGATGTATTTCCATTCAGGAGATTATCCATTCATTCATTGCCTCTCATATGACAGATGGAAGACAGCTTCCACATAAGCTGGTCTGAACTTCCCTTTTCTTAGTCAGGAATGTCCATCAAAATAACATTTCTCTCTTATTCTTCACCTGTGCATCCTTCTTAACCTCTTCCTTATAGTTTTCTCTCCTACTTTTCCCTAAACCTTACCTAGGAAAGAATAAATTCTTAAAATATCATGTATTTCCTCTTCCAGAATTTTCCCAAGGTAGATAAAGTATAAATTGAGATCACATGTTTGATACATTAATTAAATGATGTAGTAATCTTTTTGATTAAAAGTCAGTACAGATTAACAGTTTATTAAAATTCACAGCAAATATTTCTGTCTCTTTTTCCCTTCCTCCACTTGCACATGTCCTAGGCAAAAGTGTCATTTCTCTTCTTCATTCTGTTAGTCTTTACATTGTTCATTAATATGTTACATTTTATACTCAGGATTGTTCACACTCTATAAGGTATTTATCACTTTGATAAAGCAATCTACTTGATGCACAGCTGGTTTCCAGTATGATTTAATTGCTTTTGTGATACCACTAAGACACCTAATGCCACACAGAGCACTGCTGAGCTTTTTCACATATGTAAATTAAATTACTTGCAGATTAACTTGTTTTATAACATGTGTCTGGGAAGAGTCAGATGCCTAACATCAAAACCTACTGAAAATGTGCCTGCAATGACTGGGTATTTTTCACTGTGGATCTCATATCCCTGATTTATTTTGGTTTCTTAACACATACCTTTGTGCCATAATAGTATTTATGAATATAAATGTTTTAAATATTCATATCAAATGTTATGCCTTTATGTTAGTGGGGTTTTTATTTTCAATTCCAATGTATTAATCAAAATTTGTAATCAAAAAAATTTAGGAGAGTTGTATTTGTGGTTTGGTTTGCATAGTTACTTTATTGTTATTAATATGTGACACATCATTTAAAGTCTGTTAACCTGGGAGGAGGAGCAAGATGGCTAAATAGAAACTTCAGTGATTAAAAAATCAAGAAGAAATTTGAGACTTTAAGAATTCAATTGACAAACTGAGAGTCTCCCAAGAGCAGGCTATTTGAAAATACACACTCAGAAGATAAAAGTAAAGAATAATTAAAAATGAAGCATGCCTACAAGATGTAGAAAATAGCCTCCAAAGAACAAATCTAAGTTATTGGCCTTAAGGTGGGAGGGAGAAAGTGAAAGAAGGAGGGGGAGAGGGAGAGATTGGGGTAGAAAGTTTATTCAAAGAAGTAATAACAGAGAACTTCCAAAACCTGGAGAAAAATATCAATATTCAGGTACAAGAAGGTCATAGAACAAAAAGCACATAAACCCAACAAAGCTACCTCAAGGCGTTCAATCAACCTCTTAAAGGTTATGATTAAAAAATGGTCCTTAGGGAAACAAGAAGAAAAAAAACACATAAAGAAACTACACTATGTCTAGCAGCAGACTTCTCAGTGGAACCTTCGGCCCCAGAGAGCGCGGCAGGACTTATTCAAAAAGCTGAAGGAAAAAAGTCTTAACCTAGAATATTATATCCTGCAAAAATATCCTTTAAACATGAAGGAGCTATACTTTTCCAGACAGGCAAAGGCTGAGGGACTTCATCAACACCAGATTTATCCTTTAAGAAATGTAAGAAATGTTAAAAGATGTTTTCTAGTCTGAAAAAAAGGGCATTTTTGAGCAATAAGAAGTCTTCTGAAGGTACACAACACACTGGTAACAGAAAGGACAACAAATATACTTTGGTTGTAATTGTGATGTATAAACCACTTATATTTTTACTTGGAAAACCAAAAGACATCTATCAAAAATAACAGCTTTTTGAGAGATAGGATAATAGGATAGAGAAAAAGAATAAAAATTAAAAGTCAGGGCAGGGGGAGGGGAGTTAAAGGGAAAAATTTCTGTTTGATTTGTCTCTGCTTGTTTATTTATAAGTAAGCAGAACTATCATATGTTTAAAATACCTGGTTATAAAATGTATTTGCAAGCCTCATGGTACTTCAAATCAAAATAGCTACAAGATATAACACAAAAAAATATATAAAAAGCAAGAAATTAAAACACACTTTGAGAGAAAATCACTTTTAACAGAGGAAGGAAGTAAGAAAGAAAGAGAAGACTATAAAACAATCAAAAATCAAAACACAGCATGTCAGGGCAGCACCAGTTGGGCGCTGGCCCCATATGCCAGAGGTGGCAGGTTCAGACCCAGACCCAGCCAAAAAACTGAAAAAGAAAAAAAAAATCATGTCAGTAAGTCCTCACCTATTAATAATAATAGTGAAGATGAATGGATTAAACTCTATAATCAAAAAAGACAGAGTGGCTGAAGGGATTACAAAAACAAGAGCCAACTATACATTGTCTGCAAGAAACACCTTTCACCTATAAAGGCACCATAGACTGAAAGAAAAGAGCATTATTGAAGTGGATAGTCATCATATTTACAATAACTACAAATAAAATTAAGGACCCAGGATTAAATTTAACCAAAGAAGTGAAAGGATTCTGTGATGAAAACTATAAATTATGATGAAAGAAATTGAAGGGGACACAAAAAATTTAAAAGCTATTTCAAGCTCATGGATTGGAAGAATTTATATTGTTAAAAAGTCCATACTACCCAAGGCAGTCTTCAGAGTTAATGTAATTCTCATCACAATGCCAATGACATTCTTCGCAGAAATAGAAAAATTAATACTAAAATTTATATGGACCCATGAAAGAATTAGAATAGCCAAACCATCTGGGAGAGTATAATGATGGTTAGCAGCCTGGAAAGGGTAACAGGTAGGGAGCGATAAGGTAGGATGCTTAAGAAGTACAAAAATATAGTTAGATAAAAATGAATAATATCTATAGCTCAATAAAGTGACTACAACCAAGTATAAGTTAGGTTGTACTTTAAAATAACTAAAAGAGTAGAACTGGAATGTTGCTAACACAAAGAATTAAAAAAAAAATGCCTGAGATGATGATACTCCAATTACCCTGATTTGATTAATTCACATTGTATGCCTATATCAAAACATCACATGTACCCTATAAAGATACACAACTATTATTTACTCATAATAATCAGAAAGAAAAATTTAAAACAAATAAGTAAAATAAAGTTCACGAACCTACAGTTTTGAAAATTACCTGTTTGGTTTTATTTATTTATGTACTTATTTATTTATTGATACAGAGTCTCACTTTGTCACCCTCAGTGGAGTGCCCTGGTGTCATAGCTCATAGCAACCTCAAACTCTTGGGCTGAGAAGATTCTCTTGCCTCAGCTTCCCTAGTAGCTTGGACTAGGGAGGCACCTGCCACAACGTCCGGCTATTTTGTTTGTTTAGCAGGCCCAGGCCAGGTTTGAACCCACCAGCTCTGGGGCATGTGGTCACGCCCTAACCACATGAGCTATGGGAACCCAGCCTAGCTGTTGGTTTTAATTTCACATCCCTGTACCATTCTTTAAAGATCAGATGCTGCTATCTTGCTTTAGACCACATTTCTTTTCACTTTTAAGTTTAAAATTTTCAAGCATATTAAATGCCTGCAGTATTTAAGCAAATTAAATTTTACATGAGTGAAAATTATTTAGCTTAATCTGATGAAATATTTTGGGGTTAAAAAATACATGAGGTAGCGATAAAACCAAATATGGGTTACACTAAAAGTTTAATTTCCTTCATCTTTTATTTTAGAAATTGAGGGCTTAGTGAAAAATAATCATATTTATTCATGCTTCCTTATTACCTCCATTACTTTGAAATACCACATAAGAGTATGGGTTGGATGGGGACTAATACAAAAAAGACATTTTACAAATAAAATGAAATGAGACTTTTGAGAAAATACATATTCTTAATTGTTCAAAATTAATAACCTTACATTGTTAGGGAAAATATACACATTTCTAGAGAGTTAATAAACTTCCTGTATAAAACCAACATCTTTTACCCAAATTTAAATCTATTTTATATTCATGTAATTATTCCATCCTATCAATGCAAGCATATGACATGTTTGCCTGTAATTTACAAAAATATGATAACTATTTAAAAGAACTGCATTTGAAAAAAATAAATAAATAAAAATAAAAGAACTGCATTTGTTTGAATGTTCAGCATAAAATTACTTAATATTATTTCTTAAAGTAGTAAGAAGTATAATAATACCTAAACTATGTGTAACAACAGAAGAAATTTGAAACCAGTAAGTTTTGGAAGCAATCAGATTCTAAGGGACTAAAATGAAATTATAATGACAAAGATGGATTAAGAATATTGATGAGAAAGAGGCACAATTAGAAATTAGATAAGAAAAACAAGCTACCATAAGATTAATCAAGAAGTATCAGATGAAAAGATTTCAATAGGGCCTAATCAGCACAAGAGAGTGTAGGATATATCTGTTACATTTACACTCTCTGAAATTAAAGCTATTGGGGAAAGTTTAGAAACACTGATTAAATATGCAAAATTTACTTGTGGTTGAAAGAATTTAATCAACGCCCATTTTAAAGCATTTGCTTTATTTTAAGAATTGTTCATGAGATGTACATGAGGAGCAAAAATTATAGAATACATCAGAATAACAATTTAGAAAGGATTTAACATACATAGATATCGATTAAGCCATTTTAGAAAAATAACCCTTTCTGTTTTAAATTCAAAGTCATATTACCAAAGTAGTTTTAAACCGCTAGTAAAGCTTTACCAAACAAAGCTACATAGAGTGAAATCTTAAGCAGATAAACTATTAATCAAAGTATATGATTTCACCTCTTCGGGGTCTCCTTTAGAAGAAGAGAACTAATGAGTCTCATCTTACATACATTATACAGGTAACATTTCTTTTAAATATAAAAGTAAGGGTTAAGGTTAGAGTCAGAGTTATATTTATGGTTGATGAATATTAGCAAAATGTTTTTAATCGAGTTGCCAAATGTTTAGATTAGTCCATAATACATTAGTGGGAAGAATTATGGTAATTTATGATAGGCCATATTTCTTCATTATTCAACAAAATATAATTTCAGGGTTTAATAGACAGCATTGTAAGTGATTTAATTTGTCAGTATAAACCTGAAAGTCAAAAAAAGATAAAATATATGATTGAAGTATAGTCACACAATATTCTTCCAGTTCTGATTGTTAAAGCCAAATGACATCTTGGTTTATGTGTAATGCAACCATAGGTAAATCCAACAAGTACTGAATAATGCCTTATGATAAGCACAAACTACTCCAGTACATAGCAGACTATAAGTAAAAGAAACATCCTAAAATGTTGAGATGTATAAATGAAGTAGGAGAAAGAACATGTGATAGGAAAGAGACTGGAGACTCCCTGGCGCAGAATGTATAATTGTAGCAAATACAATGATAGGGAGGCTTGTGTGTGTCAGAGAGTTGTCAAGAAACTGATTCTTGCAATGAGTGGCTTTATTCTTCTGAAGGAGACAGTGAATATTGCAAAGTTTTCCTAGAAAATGAGACAGCAAACGTAAGGCATTGAGCTATGAGGCAGCTCCGAATTTCTGTATGCTCTTGAGAAAGAAGGAGTTATTCAAAACAGTATCAGGGAGGCTGGAAGCATCGATGTATGCCATCTGAGGAGCTTAGAATTCAGAAGGAGATGAGGAGGCATTGATAAATTTAAACGTGAGAGTTATATGCTTGTAATTTAATTTTTAGGATCGCAAGTCTGGAATGAGTGCAGAAAATGGATTTGACACTTCTGTTTCAAGTTATTTGGCAAACTGAGAATTACTCAAACAACCTTCTCCCTTGATGTGACTACAATGCTAAATGTAAAATAGTAAAAAACAAAATAACATTAATACTTCAAGGAAATCAATAATTTTGAAAGGGGAAAAGGAAGAAATGCAAAAGATAAGAAAGCATTGGTTCTAACATAGACAATGAATATAGTTACTCAGCAAGCAGAGTCTTGAGTTGGTACCTAGGTAATACCAAAACATGGAGCATGGAATATAATAAATATTTGACTTTCTCTTTGTGTATGGTGGAGTAGTTAGAATTTAATAGTAATTTTAAGAATAAGTATGTAAGCAGAGAAAGGAAAAGAAACTCTTTGATGGCATTAGAGAGCCATCAGGAAACTGAGTCAAACTGAAGGACTGTGATGTTCAAAACAGGGGAAACTCGCATCCTACGAGCCACCTTTATCAACCTTTGACCTTGAGGCCACTTTCCAATTTTCTTCATTATAGTAATACATGGACCCAAATGGAAAGAAGTGGCTGAACTGGTGTCTGGGAGGTTAGGTTGGAAGTCAAAGTTGGCAGAAACCGAGAAATTGGAGAGTGAAATCCTCAGGCAACATTTGGGGAAAACATTAACAAGGCCACCCCGCACATTCAGAATGGAGCCTCTGAGTCTCTGGGAAGGGTGCAGAGAGCAGACAGGAATGCTCAGTCTAATACACAAATGCTCAGGGTAATACAACCTCACAACTTGGGTTCAGGGTGGCCAGACACCGTCCAAGTATGGCTGTGCGGCCTGACTTCAGGTTTCAACTGGTATTTATTGAGATTCAATAAAGGATTAGGGAAAAGTTACAAAATATGTTGCAGCGTCCAGCAGGATATGCAGACAAGAGTGTTTTCTGGGTTACTTTATCTGGTCTTTTTGTTTGTTTGTTTTGGGGGGTTTTTTTGGCTAGGGTGAAGTTTGAACCTCTGGTATATGGGGCCAGTGCCCTACTCCTTGAACCATGGGTACCCCACAGTTACTTTATCTTCATGTGGGGAGTGTGTTGTTTGACACCTATTGTTTATTGGTCTGACTAGTCTCTGCCATAGGTATTTCTGCCTAGTTCAGTAATTTTTTTGTTGTGCACATGGTTGCAATTGTTGCTGCTAACACATATGCCCCTGGACATCCTGTTCCCCATGCATAGCTTGAGGTGTCTTTGTTACCTGAGTTATGGCTTGTGATGTTTTACTTTATCTCAGTGCCAGCCATATAGCAAGCAAACAAATATAAAGTTAAACGTAATGAGAATCCCAATGATTACACATTTCTCTCCAATCATTGATTAACATAAAATGAAATGGTATTTTATATCATAGAGAACAACTGAAATTTGTTCTCCTCCAAGTATTGGTACTTGGAGTACCAATACTTAGTACTTGTATTTGACCCATGCCTGAAAATAGAGAGGTGGTGATGAATTCAACAAAATGATTAAAGTCAGTAATAAGGGAATCCAGCTGTTTTGTTCACATCAGCATATCAGAGGCTTTGGTTCCTATAGAACTTATACAGATGGTGCAGAAAGTTTCAAAAGGTCATTTAGCAGTGCTTTCTCAGAGGGAAAGTATTCTCAAACTAAAGAACAGGAGTAGACCCCCACTGGAGGAGCCAAATGTTCTTTGGTAAAAAGCCCCACCCACTCTTTAGCCAACAGCCAGCATTAATGATCAGTGGTGTAAGTGAGTTCTCTTGGATATACAGAGGGTATCAAAAAATTAATAATAATAATGAATACACATTTGAAGAAAGGAAAAACTATTAAAATTGTAATATACAGTACACAAGTCTCATTTGACAAGAGACATAAGATACAAAGGATAAGATAACAAAGGTTATCAGTATATATCAAGCATTGCAATTTTAACATAGTGTTTCCAGTTCTTAAAATGTGTATACGATTTTTTTTACATCCAGCCTCGTAGACTTTTTTTTATTGTCTTTATTATTAAATCATAGCTATGTACAATAGTGCAATCAAGGGGTACAATGTGCTGGTTTCATATACAATCTGGACTATTTTCATCCAACTGATTAACATAGCCTTCCTGGCATTTTCTCAGTTATTATATGAAGACATTTGTATTCTGCATTTAGTAAGGTTCGCCTATACCCTTCTAAGATGCACCATAGGTGTGGCCCCACGAATTGCCCTCCTTCCATCCCAACCACCTCCCTCCCCCCCACACTGGCCTCTTTCCCCATATTCTTGTGCTATAATTGGGTTATAGTATTCATATGAAAGCTATAAATTAGCTTCATAATAGGGCTGAGTACATTGGATACTTTTTCTTCCCTTCTTGAGATACTTTGCTCAGAAGAATATGTTCCAGCTCCATCCATGTAAACATGAAAGAGGTAAAGGCTCCATCTTTCTTTAAGGCTGTGTAATATTCCATAGTATACATGTACCACAATTTATAAATCCATTC
>CAUYON010135728.1:0-12789 GCA_963573935.1 Arctocebus calabarensis
ATATAGTGATCAAGGAAATGCCATGAAGGATATCTGTAACAGTATGATCAAAATATTTCTGAATGTATATGAATCGTGCCCTGTGATTGCACCAATGTACATAATTATGATTCAATAAAATTATTAAAAAAAAAATTCTTATACCAAAATGTTAAAAAATAAATGATAAAATTCCTTTATCACACAAAAAATAAGTACCTAAATATAAACAAATAAAAATTCATATCAAACAATTAAAATGAAAGTTTTTGTCCTGCAAGTTTGGGCCAAAATCATAGGTGCACATTATTCACTGCAAAATACAGTACAAGACACATGAAAGGTCTAGGTATGTTCCTGCTATGCCTACTTTGTTGAGGGTTTTTATTTTTGAGGGTGGCTGGATTTAATTAAATACTTTTTCTACATCTATTGAGATGATCATGTAGTTTTTGTTTTTAATTCTATTTATGCATTAAGTTAGCTCACAGTAAAATAATCAAATCATAGAATTTTATCATACTAAATTGAGCAATAATATATATCTGATAAGTGGCAGAGCTGGAATGAGAGTCTGGACTCTTTGAATTTCAGTCCTAAGTGCTTTCTACCCTGCATTCTGACAAATCATAGGACAACTGTGAATATCAACTTGATTCTTTTGACTCTTCATGATGTTGCTTTTACTGACCTGTGCATTGGTATTTGCCTTCATATTGTGTTAGGCAACTAATTGAAACTCATTGTTTTATTTGTTTTAGGTATAGGAGAATCATATGTGCATGTGATTCTTAGCTTTCCACCGTGTTTCCTTAGGGGGACCTTCATCAGTCGTCCTTGCTTTGGGATTCTGTTTCTAGGCAGTAAATTTTGCTGCTACTATCTCCTGTTCTTCCATCTTTTGCTCTCAGGCTTTAAAGTCTTTATTCTGTCATTTTGGGGTGGGGTTTGAGGAGAAAGCAAAAGTAGATTTGTGTGTTCAGTTTTCCATGCTAATACCTAGATATGTCAACATTTGTTTGCCATCTGTGGCCTTCTTATTATATAATATATAGTTATATATGTTATGTTATGTATTTGTTTATGGTTTTACAAAGAGGAATAAAAAAATAAAGAATATATACTTAGGCTGTCTTAAATAGAGTTTTACATGTTTTTAAACTCTTCATGATATAACACAGCTGTTCTCAACCTGTGGGTTGCGACTCACAGGAACAGCATTAAAGGGCCGTGGCATTGTATTAGTGGGAACCACTGATATAACAGATGATCTTTTGGCTTGCTGCTACATATTCAAATGTGAATTATTATTATTATTATTATTATTTATTTATTTTTTTTGTAGAGACAGAGTCTCACTTTATCGCCCTGGGTAGAGTGCCGTGGCATCACACTGCTCACAGCAACCTCCAGCTCTTGGGCTTAAGCGATTCTCTTGCCTCAGCCTCCCGAGTAGCTGGGACTACAGGTGCCCGTCACAGCGCCCGGCTAGAAATGTGAATTATTATTGATTAGTTGAAATCTACCTTGTTTTCAAGTTCTTAAAGTGTACTACAATATCTCCCTTTATAGGTCACCAGTAGCAACTTTCCCACTGCATTATTCATCCTAGAGCTGGCTTATCCTAAAGTCTGTGTCTATGTGCCCAGTGAAATCTCACTTTTCTTTTTAGAGTCTGGAAAAAAACTGATTTATCTCCTGGAGAAAATCCAGGGAGTAGATCCTGAAAGTGTATTCTAGATTTGGCTGTGCCAAAAATGTTTCACTTTGAAATAATAACTGTTCTGACACAGTAGGAACTTAGTTGTATTTAGAAAATGACATGAAATTAATTGCTTTTTAAGAAAAAGGCTCTCATTATGTCCTCATTAACAACTGGAGAGTTATGATTGTTCTCTTTACATTTTTCATATGGAGGTGATATTTCAAAGATTTTAAAGGAATGACACTTTTCATCTGTGCAGTGAGGTGTTCATCATGTCGGTGTCAGTCAGATGTTAGGAAACTTTTAGGGATATTCTGTACTCAAAGGAAAACATACTTATGAGGAGGTAATCCTAAACCATTGCTGACACTTTGGTGATTAGGTTTGGTTTGATCTTAGATATATAATAAAAGAAGTTTTGGGTACTTTTTAAGCAGAAAGCTTCATGAGATTCTATTTTCTTTCATTATTTTTTATGCTTACTTTAAAACATATTCTTTTTTATCCATGTCACTTAAAAAAGCTAAATTTGAAAAAAAATTAAACGATGTATTTTATTTAGGGTTATAGTTCAATACGTTCTCTAAAAAGTCAGTTTTTAAGATACTGTGATAGTTTAGACCACCACGGACCCTTAGGTTTTGATTTTATATTGAGGTCAAGATTCATTTTGCAGCTAGTTTTTGCATATAATTGTGAGGTAACACTTGAAATTCTTATATACACACACATATACATACAGACCGTGCCAAAAAATATATACACATTTTAAGAAAGAAAAAATCTGTATTAAATATGTGAGTCATATTAAGCACCTCTTACACATTTTAAGAAAGGAAAAATACACATTTTAAGAAAGGAAAAATCTGTGTTAATATGTGAGTCATATTAAGCACCTCTTGTAATTGCTGAAAGTTAAACACAATTTGAGCATTATGTATTTAATTCAGTTTCTTCCATTCTTAAAATGTGTATACATTTTTTGGCCCTGTCTGTACACATACACACACACACACACACACACACAATTGGCCTTTGGACAACATGGGTTTGAACTGCGTGGCTCCACTTTCTTGCACTATTTTTTAACCAAACATGGATTGAGAAAGACCATAGCAGGTATGGTCCATTTCCTGTGTTCTTGGAGCAAATGTTGGCTACGTGGCTGGCTTTATTGTTTCACCACTCTATATAACAGAAAGCAACTTGCATACAAGAACAATTAACTGGAGCAAAGGGAGAAGATATTTCTTTATGCAGATTCATACAAACTGTGTAGAAATTTATATGGTCAAAGGCAAGCAGTTCTATTTACAGCATCATTTTTATGTGGTTACATGACATGTTTGCAGCTTTTTAAACTATGAAACCCCTGAGAGATTATACCTCCTAATAGAAAAATAGAATAAAATACAGTATGTGCAAAATGTGAAATTTGCCTGTAAGGAAGGCTAACCTTCTGTATACCCGGGTTCTAATATGGCCAACAGGAGGATTTTATTTTGTTCTACACAGGCAGCCCTGGAACCAATCCCCCACTTATATCAAGAGATGACTGTTATTTGGTAAATGAAAATCTCAATTCAGTGGGGGAAAGGATACTTTTAAAAATAAATGAACTAGTTCAGAAGTGTTTGGGAGGACTGGGATAGTAAACTCCAGTTAGAAGGCACGGGAAAGGGCCGGTGATGCAGGGGAAGCATGGGTCAGAGCACTGCACCGGAGCAGTGCTCCTGGATGTCAGTCTGGAGGGATAGCTCTCTGATGATGTAAATTATATTTTCTTTTACATGATGGATTTTCCCCTGATTAGAATATGGCTTAATTTTATAATGTTGAGAGTATAACTTGGTCCATCTGTACCTTGGTTTCCCCATCAATAAAGTAGGGATCAAAATAGTATCTGCCTCACGGAGTTCTTAACTGGACTAAAAAGATAATGCACAAAATGCATTCAAATATCAGACCTTGCTATGAACACCTATTCCTTCCCTGTGTATATTCTAAGCAGTAGCTTGCTTAAATGAGGTTAAGAGTCTTCCTAAGAGCTTATGATGTTAGTTATCTGTTCCCTTGGAGCAATTAGAATTTTAGCACAAATATGCATTTACTTTCCTTTGATTAACATCTGAAAGGGGTTCTTCTAACTCAATAGTTTACAAAGACATAAAAAATGATTAATTGAGAATGACTGAATTCACATCATGTAATTAATTACATACAGATTACTAAATAGTTCACTTATGCATTAATAGTCATAAATGATATCCAGATAAATTTATGTCCCCTGATATCCATTACAAATGCATTTTTCTCCTTAGGGATTTTTGGCAAAAACTTACTCTTACAATACTGATAAGACTATTGTCTTTCTAATTTTCATCCATGTCTGTTTTCTCACTGTCCTTGCTCACTGTTGTTCATTGATCCAATTCTGTATTCCAGGTGGGACCAATACCTGCTGATCTAATCTGCTTCATGTCAGCCTTATCATTCTCTTGACTTAAGGCTGATATGCTGATTACAAAAATCTCTAAATCTGTCTATATTTCTGTTTGTCTAAAAATTCTCTTCTTACTTGTTTTTATATCAATTTCCCCAGTTTTGCAAATATGTTGGCTATAGTTGTGTATTACAAAATACCTCCTTTAGATATTTATGTGTAGTGAAGGGCTTTACAGAACCACCTGGATGTGATCATGTGCATAATTTGTGGAGCTAGGTGTAAAATGAAAATGGGGTATTTCTTGTTCAAAATAACTAATACTTTCAGGACAATGACAGTGGAGTCATTAAACTGGGAGCATGGAATGCACTTTGAAAGTCCAATGTATTAGCAAGAAAAGAACAAGTGACCCCATCTCAGGATAGGCAAAAGATCTGAAGAGAAACTTTGCTAAAGAGGACAGGTGCATGGCCTTCAGACACATGAAGAAATGCTCATTATCCTTAATCATTAGAGAAATGCAAATCAAAACTACCTTGAGATACCATCTAACTCTGGTAAGATTTGCCCACATGATGAAATCCCAAAACCAGAGATGTTGGCGTGGATGTGGAGAAAAGGGAACACTTCTACATTGCTGGTGGGAATGCAAACTAATACATCCCTTTTGGAAAAATATTGGAGAACACTCAGAGATCTAAAAATAGACTTGCCATTTGACCCTTTTTATACCCAGAGGACCAAAACTCACATTACAACAAAGATATCTGTCCAGATTGTTTATTGCAGCCCAATTCATAATTGCTAAGTCATGGAAGAAGCCCAAGTGCCCATCGATCCACGAATGGACTAATAAATTGTGGTACTTGTAGACCATGGAATACTATGCAGCCTTAAAGAAAGATGGTGACTTTACTTCTTTCATATTTACATGGATGGAGTTGGAACACATTCTCCTTAGCAAAGTATCTCAAGAATGAAAGAAAAAGTATCCAATGTATACAGCCCTAATATGAAGCAAATTTATATCTTTCATGTGAAGGTTACACCCAGTTATTGCACAAGAAGACGGGGAAAGGGGAGAGGGACAAAACGGGAGGGAAAGGGTGGGGGAGAGAGGATAAAGGGTGAGATCACACTTGAGTTACATCTTTGAAGGGTCAGGAGAAAATTACTAAATGCAGAACACAAATGTTTTCACATAGTAAATGAGAAAATCTCACGAATATTATGTCGAAAAAATGGATGAAATGATCTCAGATTGTATATGAAGCCCACACACTGTAATCCATGAATGAACTATTGTACACAGTTATGATTTAATAAAAAAAAGAAAGTGTCTCAGCTATTGTTGAGAAAGCATTTTGTACACCTCAATTACTTTCTTCATTATATAATTTTTATATACTATCTTCTGCCATCTTCCCAACTCCAGTGGTAATGCTGTAGTTTAATATCCACTTCTTATCTTACTTGTTTTTGTGGTATAATTATGGTATACTGGCCTGTATGTTTTCTGATTACAAACAGAGAGAAAGCACTCCCAGTGCTTCTCTGATAGATGTTTATTAAACACATAATAATCTGTACCTGGTTTTGTTCTTAGTATTATGCAAAGAAAGCTAAAAGGGTACGGTCCCTATGCTGCTATGGTTACTTTTGAGTGCCAGGCTCTTTTGCCTGACCTAAATTACTTATTCTGTCTGTACTATTTTTCAAATTCTTTGTCCATAAGGTTGGGTTGTTGTTACAGTGAGAATAAAATGTATTTAATGTATTTAGGGCATTTGGAACAGTGCTTGACATGTAGTAAGTGCTCAAATATATACTAGCTATTTTTCTTGGTTTTCATATCTGGACCAGGAGAAACATAACGTTCCTACCCTTGGATTTCATGCCCAACATTTGGATCAATTATAGGATTTTGGTCCTAGTCCAGGCTGACTTTTGGCTTGTCAAACATAAAGTATACCAGCCCTGGCTATACTTCAGGATAAGGAATTATGAAAATATATATATCCTGATTTAGAATCTTTTGGCTGGGTGCCAAGTTGGAAATTTGTGTGCATGTGTGTGTTGGAGATGTCAAAAAAGTACTGGTCATATGAATCATTCCTTTCTTCTTTCTTTCCTTCTATGTGTCTTTCTGTATTGGTGGTGGAAAAGTTTGACACTATATCAGGTCTTGGGAATCCATTAATTTCTAATAAGTTTATAGTATACTGAAGGAGAGAAACAAGAAAATTGAACACGTTTGAAGTGTGATAATCTATGAGAGCACAAAGAAGGGGTATAAAATCCAACCTGGGTTATGGGGATCTCTGGAAAGCCTTGTAGGAAGTGACTTCTGAGCTGAGAGTTAAAGTATGAATTGTAATTTAGCAAGAGAAAAAAATGGTACAGATAGGAATAGCATGTGAAGTGTGCTTAATATATTTTTTTCAAATTTCATAGGCAGTTATGGCATAAACCTAGGGTAGAAAACTTCTAATTTAGAATTGCTTCTTAATTCAGAGATCTAGATAAGGAAGCAGGGAGAACAGAACTATGCTATTATCTTAGCCTCTGCCTATTGTTTTGACCCATTCTTGTACCTTAGTTCCTACTCTATCCTGGAGACTTTTGCTTTTTGTCTTTGACCTTACATAGGGATAGGCACACTATGTGACTTTTATGTTTTGTGGTTATGTCAACTATCAGGAGAACCTGACAGTGTCCTGCCACTTCACTGAGACAATGAATTTGTCTCCTTAAGTCTGCGATGATTTTTACTTAGAAAGTTGCATGTTGGTCATACGAACTATTTTTTCCTCGGAGTGAATTTGTAAGAGAATAATCTGAGATACTCAGTTTCAGTTAGTTGTTTTAGGTTACATTAGCTTTTAAATTATAGAGCTTGGATTAAAACCTTAATGTTCTAATTCCTAGATTATATTTTCCTTTAGTCTGTTTCAGTAAAATTCAAAACATTACTTGTAACCTATTTTGTCTTTGAACTACTCTTTAATCCATTCCTTTTCCATCCGTAAAGCAATCCGTAAAGATGAGAAGGTTTGTGGCTACTAGCCAGTCTTCAAAGATGACCTGCAATTCTTACTATATGCCAGTTCTCAAAGGAAAAAAAAAAAGTTATATCCTTTCCCTTTGAATTTAGGATGCTTCTGTGACTGTTTTGACTAATAGAGTGTTCTGAGATTTTTGAGTCCATGCCTTAAAAGAACTAACAGCTTCCACTTATTTGACCATTACCTCTTATGATACTTTTGCTTAAAACCCAGCTGCTTGCCCAGCCTGATGGCTCTTACCTGTAATCCCAGCACTTTGGGAGGTGGAGGCAAAAGGATCATTGGAGCCCCAGGGATTCAGATAAGGCTGGTAACCTATTGAGATACCATTTGTACAGAAATTTTTAAAAAGGCACAGTCAGATGTGGTGGTGCATACCTATAGTCCTAGCTACTTTGGAGCCTGAGGCAGAAAGATCACTTGAGACCAGGAGTTTGAGGTTGCAGTGAGTTGTGATTTCACTACTCCATTCCAGCACAGGTGACAGAGTGAGATTCTGTCTCAAAAGCAAAAGCAAAATAAAACAAAACAAACCCCCACAACTGCCAGGCTACTGCTATAAGTGGCGTGAGCACCAAAAGGCTTCAGTCTGCAGTTCTAGATAAGCTCTTAGTGGACAACCAATACCAACCGCCAGCCTGAGAGTAAGCCATCTTGGATGTTATGGTACAGTTGAGCCGCCTCATGACTATAGACCCAGCTGATAACTTATAGAACAGAAGAACCACCCAGCTAATCCCAGCCAACCTACAGAAACATAAAAGACACTAACATGGCTGTGTTACAGGCCACTAGATTTGGAAGTGGTAAAGTAGTGAATTCCTTGTGACTTTCTTGGTAGACTAGTGCATTAACAGTTATCTCTGCTACAATGAGTTTTTCTGAAAATTATTTTTAATGACAAGAACTCTAATTATTCCAAGCAAAGCCAGAATAAAAATTATACTAGAGCTTAAAAAGCCTCATTAATTTGGAAAGAGCAAATGATTTAGAAGCAAAGAATCTTCGATCAACCTGCTAAATATTCTTTTGTAACTGAATTTCATTGTTTGAAATTTGAGACTTGATTTTGAATTAAAATGTCTGAAGAAATGATCACTTAATGGGCCAAGACACAGAAGAGGAACAGAAGAGTCCCTGTGTTAGGGACTAAGAGGCATCAAGAAGTATTTTTTGCTAGGGACTCTATAGTTGGCATTTAAAGTTAGGAAAATTAAACAGCAGCACTGTTTAAAGACTATGTTTTATTTAATTATGGTAGTATTTTTCCAAACCAGAAATTGGGATATCTGCTTAAACATGTATAAATTATGGAGAAAGTGAACAGAATGATAGCGGCATAGTCATGGAGATGATAATGGAGGTGATAATAAATGTAATAGTTAACTAAAATTTATAGTGTGCTTATCATATGGCAGGCATATTCTAGTGTCTTCAATTAACTGCCTTAATAGTTACAAAATTCTGTGACATAGGTTGTAGGTTAATTCCTTAAATTACATATGTGAAAACTGAGGCATGGGCCAACTAGCTGGCAAAGCAAGCTGTGAAGTCAGTTTTGTTCTAGAATGATACTCTTTACTACTACACTCTGTCGTCCTTTAGTATAGTGTATAGAATAAGCATGAAAGAGTAAATTTCAAGAATATAGTTAGTTTTTTATACTCATGGAGTCTGCAACTATGGATTTGAACAACTATTGATTGAAAATATTTGGGGAAAAAGTTGTATTTGTACTGAACAGGTACAGACTGTTTTTTTTGTCATTACTTCCTTAACGATATAGTGTAACAACTATTTACATAGCATTTATATTATATTAGATACTACAATCTAGAGATTATTTAAAGCATATCTGAGGATGAGCATAGGTTATATTATTAAAAATACTATGCCATTTTACATCAAGGACTTGAACATTAGTGGATTTTGGTATTTGTTAGAGGTCGTGGAATCAATTACCCGTGGATGTGGAGGGATAAATGTTCAATACAGTATCACTAACTATTGTCATCATGCTGGCCATTAGATCTCTGGAACTTATTCATCTTGTATAATTGTGTGCCCTTTAAGCATAAGCTTCCTATTTCCACCATCCTCCTGTCTCTGGCAACTACCATTCTACTCTCTGCTTTTGTGTGTTTGCCTGTTTTAGATTCCACACCTAAGTGAGATCACACACTTGTTTTGTTTTTCTGTTTCTGGCTGACTTGACTTTGCAATAGTGTCCTCTAGGTTGATCTGTGTTGTCACAAATGGCAGAATCTCCTTCTTTTAAAGGCTGAATATGAAAGATTCTTTTGAAATAGGACGTTTACATTTCATTTATCAGAGTCTTCACCATTCCCTGTGGTATTATACTCTTCTGTTTCACCAATCTACATGGCAGCCCCTGCAGGCTTTTGAGTTTTTATGTTCTGGACCAACAGAGAAATTCTCTGCTTATATAACAGTACATTTTTTATACTTGTGATAATTTCTTATGGCTGATAAATAGAGTGATATTTATCTAGCTTTCTCTGTGGCTTGGCTGTCTTGATAATGCAGATGATAACCTTGTGGTCTACAGAATTTTCTATTTCTCTTTGTTAAATTACAAATTGTCTTATAATTGTTGTGACTCTCTCAGTGTTAGATACCTTTGATTTAGTGAGATTCTGCCTCTAAGGACTTATCTAGAACTGCCTAGGCAGAACGTCAGCTCCCAGAACATGGAGGATAAGGGACACCTGGATGAGGCCACTCTTGTTTTCTGAAATAGGAGTCATTAGCAATCTAGTTCTGTGTATTTCCATTATTAAATTCGCTATGTGACCAAGAAGCAAATACCCTAACATACCTCAGCATCAAGTTCCTCATAAATGAAATGAAAAGATTGAACTAAAACATTTCTGAATTTCTAATTTACTCTGGCCTATGTAACTCAGCTATTCATATCTAATCTTTGAGTTCATATGCACTTTGCCTATATGATTTAGGTGTAATTTAAATCCTGTGTGTGAAAGATTAATAGAACACAAATGTCTGTGTTATTGCCATACTAGCATCTATATTTATCCTCAAACACAGAAGGTTAGATTTTGGATGTATTTCAGTACATTTGGATATCTGATGATTTTTTAAACTGTTTTTAATCATTCAGTATCACAGAATTCAAACAAAACAACAAAATAAGCAGATCAAAACATGTTTGACTTGAACAAAAATAGAAAGCAGCTGGGAACACAGGCGCATACTATGCAAAATAGGCTTGTGCATATTGTACTTTATGTATTTATAACTGTGTAGCTCCACCGTATTGACAGTTAATGGAATGTCAATGAGAGAAAAGCTGTCTCAAAGGCTTATCATAATTGTACAAAAGGAAAAAGAGCCAGGAAGCCTAATTTTCTTTTTGCCAAATCAAGTTATTCAGGAGAATAAGTCATCCATTTACTTTGGACATGCCACATATGTTTCTATTTATCCAAGAGCTAACCCCGGTGACACTAGGATAAAGTTATCTTCATTTGTGTCCAAGTTGAGTTCAGCAAATAGCAACAATATTTTCTATATGATTCCATTAGGATTTATGGAAGAAAGTGATCCATTTTACTAGCAAATTACTATAAACAGAAACAAACAAGTAAAAAAAAACTATATGGAATATGTTATACTAATAATTTGCAGGAAAGGATGGCAAAAGAACACAGATATACAGATCTAACTGCAATAAAATATGTGAAATTTTTGAGTAATGGGGTGTTGGTATCAGCAGAAGAAAAAATAATAAAGAAAACCCTTTTTTCAGCATAAATAGCTTGATCTATACACATTTATAGATGGTATTATCTTTTCTTTTTAAATTTCAGATTAATTTGAGGGTACAAAGATACAGGTTACAATTCTTGCATTTGTTAGGTAGAGTCCTCTTATAATTGTGTCCCACCCCAAAGAGGTGTGCCACACACCCTAACATTGTGCCCATTAAGTGGGAGCACACCGATTTCCCTCCCTCCTCACCTTTCTTCCCCTCCCTTGTTTCCCCTCCCCTCTCCTAGAATTGATTTGAGTTTTTCTCTTATGTGAGTGTTAGATCATCTACTGGCTTCATATTAGTATTGAATATATTGGACACTTTGCTTTTCCATTCTTGTGATATTTTTCAAGAAGACTGTGTTTCAGCTCAGCACCTATAGCTCAAGCGGCTAGGGTGCCAGCTGCATACACCCAGAGCTGGTAGGTTTGAATCCAGCCTGGGCTTGACAAACAATAATGACAACTACAACCAAAAAATTTCTGGGTACTGTGGCGGATGCCTGTAGTCTCAGTTACTTGGGAGGCTGAGGTAAGAGGATCACTTAATCCCAAAGAGTTTGAGGTTGCTGTGAGCTGTGATGCCACAGCACTCTACCCAGGGCAACAATGAGACTCTGTCTCAAAAAAAAAAAAAAAAAAAAGAAAGAAAAAAAAGAAGAATGTGTTTCAACTCCATCCAGGTTAATATAAAAGATTTAAAGTCTCCATATTTTTATGGCTGAAGAGTATTCCATGGTATACATAAACCACAGCTTGTCAATCTATTCTTGGGTTGGTGGGCATTTAGGTTGTTTCCACATCTTGGTGATTGTAAATTGAGCTGCTATAAAAATTTAGTGCAAATGTCTTTATGATAAAAGGATTATTTTTTTCTTCTGGGCAGATGCCTATTAATGGGATTGCAGGATCAAACGAGAAGTCTAATTTGAGTTCTTTGAGGATTCTCCAGATTTTTTTCCAAAGAGTTTGGAAGTTTGCAGTCCCACCAACAAGGTAAAAATGTTCCCTTCTCTCTACATTCACATTAGCGTCTATATAGCTTTGAGACTTTTTGATGTGGGCTATTCTTACTGGGGTTAGGTCATATTTCAGAGTGGTTTTGATTTGTATTTATCTAATGATTAGGGACAATGAGCATTTTTTCAAATGTTTATTAGCCATTCATCTATCTTCCTCCAAGAAGATTCTGTTCATGTTTCTTACCTTGTGGTAGATGGGATTTTTTGCTCTATTTTTGTTTATTAATTTGAGTTCTCTGTAGGTTCTAATTACCAACCCATTGTCAGATTCATACCCTGCAAATATCTTCTCTCATTCTGAAGGTTGTCTTTGTGCTTTATTTGTTGTGTCCTTAGCTATGCAGAAGATTTTCAGCTTAATTCAGTCCTTTCTTTATATTTGTTATTGTTTAATCTTCTTCATAAAGACTTTCCCAAGTCTAATATCATCAAAATCATCTAAGATTTTTATTATTTCATGTCTTACACTTAAATCTTTTATCGATCTTGAGTCAATTTTTGAAAGTGTTGAAAAGTAGGGTCCAGTTTTAGTTTTTTACAATGTGGTTATCCAATTCTCCCAGTACCATTTATAGAATAGGAATTCTTTTCCCCACTGTATGCTTCTTTTGGTTTATTAAAGATCGGACAGCAAGGCGGAGGAAGATGGCGGCGGAGACGGTCCTATAGCCCATCTCTCCCAGGTCAGCAGGTGAGAGGGTGGGAGCTCTGGATCTTTCCCCGTGTGAACTATTGGAGTGGATGGGCAACTGGTGAGACACAGAGATCGGGAGGATT
>CAUYON010135730.1:0-94402 GCA_963573935.1 Arctocebus calabarensis
CTCTCCAGGGCTCCCTTCAGTCTCTTCATCCTGACTCAGCAGGTGATGGATGGCAAACTCACCTTACGGACACTAGGGAGCACGTAAGGCTTTCCGTTATCATCCCGGTAGGCACCAACTCCCAGATTCATCTTTTTGCTACTGGTGTCTCTCTTAAAGGCTTCAGTGACTCCCAGGATGGGATCTGGGGGTCCCATCTCCACATGGGCCCACCAGGAGCTGGCTCTGGCAGAGGCTGCGGCGGCTAGGCCTGGGTGGAAGGCGTTAGCGATCCCGGAGAGAATGTGGCCAGAGTGCAGCAGAGACATGGTGGGCGGCAGGTGGGCAGTGGGTGGCCTGAGCGGAGGGCAATTGGGCGCATGCCGAGCCTGACTTTCTTAAAGGTTACAGAATTGTGGATTTAAATCTCCATAAATTAAATGAGTATGTTTATTAAATGACAGATTTCTTTTAGATCAAAGATTTTATTGATTTTACCTGGCATTTCTGTTTTTTTTTTTATTAGAGTTGATTGTTTAATTGATGGCTACTGTCTTTATTGAACTTTGCTAATATATCAAAATGTTTTGGCAGAACTGAAATAAGTTTCTGCAGGTATATAACTTCTGCAGCGAGTACGAATGATAAATGTCACTTTAGTTTACTCTGCTTTCTAAGTTCCGTTTTTCTTTTTGTCTTCTTTTTTAAAAAGCATGTATACAATGTACTAACAAATCCATTGAAGATCTATTAAATGAACAGACAATTAAATTGACTTGGCCGGAAACCATCAATGCTAACACAGCTTACTGAGTTATGCATTCAGTTGGTGATTCAAGAAAAACTTAACAGGGAATTAGTTGATCCAAGTAGTGTAGCTATGCTGCAAAGATGATGTATAAATCTTGAAATGGGAGAATTGACCTGTTACCATACATTTCACACACTCTAATACGGTGATGCAAATGTACCATTGCATCATGTAACTACCATATGAAAAGTGTGAGCTTTGTACCAATATCTACGGAAGAAGAGGATCAACTTTTAGTCTGAGAGGATTAGAAAGGGTCTAATGGTTAAAATTACAGTTAAGCTGTACTCTACATCAGAGATAGAGTCCGAATGGCAGAAACTGGGTTTGAGAAGAGTGTCTTTTTATGGTGCTATCAAAGACATAACATGAGAAAGAATGAGACATTTTTAGACACCGTGAAGCACTTCAGTTTCAGAAGTATAATTTGCTTGATTTGCAAAAGAGAAAAAAAAAATGTGGACTGAGTACATAAGGAAAAGGTTTAAGCACTAGATTAAAGAGTTCAGATTTTATGTGAAAGATAAAAGGAACTCTCAAAGGTTTTGGGTGGAGAAGACCTGATCCGTAAAAGATTGGCTTGGTTGCTTTGTGCCAAAGTAACTGAGCGAGACGATGAAGTTAAAGAAGGAGCCCAAGTAGACATCAGCTCAAAGTAGGTCAGCTGTCAGAGGCCCTAAGTGATGTGACTGTAGCAGGGGTGAGCAAAGTTAATAATGAGGAGCATTACACAGGTTAAAAGGCAACAATGCATGAAGTAGAATTAAATGTAACTCCGTGGTGTAAGGTCTTGATTACAATGAGCCAGACTGACTAAATTTGAATTTCTAAACTACTTGCTATCTGGGGGACCCTGGGAAAGCCAAGTCTCTGTATATTGCAGTTTCTTGTTTGTAAAATGGGGATGATAAAAATGGTAACTATATTATAGGTTGCCATATAGCTAAAATGATTTAGTGCATGTAAAGTTCTTAGAGTGGTCTTGGTTCATAGAAAGAATAATGGGAATATTGCAGTCTAATGCTACTTCTTTAGTCTTCAACATCACCAATGAATAAGACCAAGTTTATGTTTGAAGAGAGGAAGCAACTTCTTACAATGTAATGTTGCAGTCTGGTTTGGAAGACATTCTGTAAATTATATCTAAAAGCCATAATACAGGAAGGTAGCAGCCAAAGTGGTTGTGAGTGGTTTTTTACACTGATGTTTCCTGGTCTTGCCATGGCCACAATTAAAAGTTCTTTGAGGTGCATTTACCATCTAGCATCACTGTTTTAGACTTTGGCAAATAGATTCAATGGGGCTTTATGATTATCTGAGATAATAGTTGCAGAGAAGCACTACAGGGCCTGAACTATTCCTAATCCACAAACTTACAAAGTTTCCTCTCTGACTTTCAGTCCTTCGTTTAAGAGATACAAAATTGTCGGGCAATTAGTATAAGGCAACTTTATAGCCTGCAGCCAAAAGGTCTGGGGTCCAAGTTCTATTACTCAGTCTTATCAGATAAATTATAATTGTTTCATAATAGAATGAGGACTACAAGGCCAGCTCCCTGACTCCAGTACAGGTCACTTCATATTATATTATGGCTCATTTTAAATATATGTGTTTTTTTTTTCCTGTAAAAAGTGCTACACACACATATAGCATAAATATATGATCAAAATATCTTCGTATATGCACATTAATGCAAGTATGGTAAGCACACACAGGCATTGACATTCACCTTGTTAGATAATTTGCTCTCAAAACAAATTCAAAGGTGGTAGTTAAGGTGGACGATTTCAAGATAGAGCATTTATCTCATCAAAAAGTCTAAATCATACTGCAAGTCTTGAGTAAGGAAAACAATAGTGACTTTTATGCTTCCTCACGACCCTATGATCAAGTAAGGCACAGAACATATTTTCTGGGGCTCCACTGTAATTCAGTCAAGTAAATGGCCTGTAGCAAATTGAAAGGAGCAAACCTTCTAACCATGTCAAATTCCAGAGACTTGCATGGACACAGTCTCAAAACCTGGCAGCCTTTCCACCAGCCTTTGACCACTGACCTATTCCTATGTTCAAGACAATAATTAGCACCATCAGAAATGTTCTCAGCCAAAAGCAACTCATTCTTCTGTGCTTTAATTTAACTTCCTCTGGAGCCTTTGCTGACTGAATGACAAAGTTCAGTTTTTGTTATTTTTGACAGATGAGGCTTGAGATTTCATTTTCCAGGGAAATCCATACATCATTTTAAGTTTTATTGCTTAGTTTATATACATATGTTAAAACCGCCAGACACAGTTTGGTGGGGGGAAGAAACACCATTGAATTGTTTTTGTCATTTTGGTTTAATAAGTTGATCTCTTAATCCTTCTTCCCTTCCTTCCTTCCTTCCCTCCCTCTCTCCTTCCTTTCTCTCTGTTTCCTCCTCTTTCTCTTTCTCTCTGTTTACCTTTATCTTAAAAAGAAAGAAGATGGCTCGGCGCCGTGGCTTAACAGGCTGAGGCGCCAGCCACGTACACCTGAGCTGGCGGGTTCGAATCCAGTCTGGGCCTGCCAAACAACAATGATGGCTGCAACCAAAAAAAAAAAAAAGAAAAGAAAAAGAAAGAAGATATTTCAGAATGTCCCTTTGTAATAACTAGTGAAGTTTAGGTGGTGACTGTTCATATTTCCAAGAACCAAGGGCCTAAAAACTCTTGCAGAGGATTGAATTCCAAGTTTTCTCCTACATAACTTTTGAATTATTTGACTTGAAGGAAAACATTTGCAACTTTGATCTAATAGCCCTTGATACTTTGAAATTTCTGTGTTACTCTACAATTTCTCAGGAAATAACTATTTGCTTCTTTTATTCACACAACAAACACATACAAAGTACGTATTCCCCTAAAATTATATACATACCATTTATTCTCTTATTTTGATATAAAAGACCATTTTTTATCAACTTTGTTTTCTAAAGAGCTATTCACTATATCAATGAAAAGTACAACTTTATATACATTTAAAACAACTACATAATCAATTTCAAAAATGACTTCTATTATTAAATGAAGTATTTATTCACAGAAATGAATTTTTAAAATTGGTATTATGCATAGGCATATATGTGTATATGTGTGTATCTACACTTATATATAAGGAATTGATCAATTTTTTATAAAAGTAGAATGTCTGGGGAAAAGATTATGATAATAGAACAAATAAAACTGAAGTCTATTTTGAAACAAACTAATATGTGACCTATAAACATATTTTAAAAATAGACTGGGGACTAATTATTCTCATAAGTCAAAAGAACCATTTTGAATAATGTACTTCAACACTAGCAAGGTCAAGGTTATACTAAATATAAAAAATATTTTATGATAGTTGTTTTATTATGCATTAGCTACCCCATAAACTGGGTCAAATTGCAGTAGAGATACATAACATATAGTTAGATGATATTATGGGATTCACATAAAGCCAAGTAAAATTAATTGGAAGATAAATAAATAATTAGCTTCAGATGTCCTCACCTTAGATGGTTTTAATCTGATCTCCATTTTTGTGTGACTTCCTTGGTATAGCCTCAGTAAAAGCTTTAGAATTAGTGGGAGCCTTTGACAGTTTAAACAGAGGATCTTCGATTTGACCTGTTTGAAATATAATGATTTCACCACAAGATTTTATTTGAAATAGATGTTTCTACTACTAAATCAGTGCTGTAAACCAGAGATCCAAATATTAACTTTATATAGTTCCCTAAAAAAACCTCTAAATGCTTTGTACTTATGAGTGTGAGAAATGTATCCGAGCATAATGATTTTACTTGTTCACTCCCCTGCCTGCATTCGAAGGCCCTAAAAATTGCACTTAGGTGTGTATGTTTCTCCTGAGCTTTCTCAAAATGCCATTTAGAAAAAATACATTATTTTGCTTCCTTGGGTCTCCTGTGAATTTTCTCATGCCTACCTTTTTCTTCTCCAGTTTTTATTAATTCGGGATTAACAAAGGTCTTAATTTGTTTTATTACAGCTTCCAGGGTTTAAGTATTTTTTTGACTTTATTGTGTTTACCTATTTTCAGGTCTTCTTCACTTTCTAATTTTAAAGCTCACTCAGTTTTTTCTGTTGTTCCTAATTTAGTGTCCCACACACCTTCAATGGTAAATAAATTATGTTACATTAATGAGTACTTTAGGAATAATGGTGGAAGAGATATTATTTTGAGCCAACTTTCTTAAGAAGCTGAAAAGTATTTAATGGACACTTACTGCAACTTCAACATTGACTGAAGGAAAGCTCAATAGTTCAAGGCTATGAACACCTCTGTGGAACAGAAACAAAGAAATACAAAATGATGAGGGCAGCTTAAGTCAAGATACAGTGTACTTTGTGTCTCACATTGACCAATGCTCTTGAACCACCACTGACTTCTAAATATCCTTGGTATTCCCCACACTGACAAATTCAAGTAACAAGTGAGCATAGGTTTGGATCCTGAGCATTAATTTTTTAAAAAGTTTTCCAGATATACGGAGACCCTCAAAATATTCAAAACAGACCTTACATTTGATCCCATAATCCTGTTATTATTTATCTTCCCAGAAGGAAAAATAAATCAGTTTATCATAAGGCTATTTGCACTAGATTATTTATTATAGCTCAATTTGCAATCACCAAGGTATGGAAACAACTCAAGTGCCAAACAACCCATAAATGGATTAGTAAACTTGGCATGTGTATTCCATGGAGTACTATTCAGCCATAAGAAAAGATACTTACATCTTTTCTATTAACCTAGATGGAGGTGGAACACATTTTTCTTAGTAAAGGATCACAAGAATGGAGACGCAAATATCTAATGTACTGAGTACTAATATGAAGCCAGTAGATGAACAAATACATGTCCACACAAGAAAAAAACTCAATTCAATTTGAGTTGGGGGGGGGGGAGAGAGGGAAAGTTGAGGAGGATCAGTGTGCTCCCACCTAATGGGCATGATGTAAGGGTTCAGGGCACACTTTCTGAGTATGGGACACAACTACAACAGGGACCTCACCTAACAAAGACAAATGTTGTAACCCCGTAGTTACACCCTCATATTAATCTGAATTTTTCTTAAAGAGATTTTCAGATAGTTCCACTTTAAAGCAAGAACAATGGAAACATATAGTCTTGACCAGATTTTCAACATCTCCAAAGTACTCCTCATTCTTGGGGGCTGCAGTAGACTCCTTTTTATAGGTAGAGACTGGAGTTATCTTTAAAGGACACTTAAAACAAACAAAATAACCCCCTACAATTTATCATTGTTTCCAGCAAAGAATTGATTTAAGGCAATTCTCAGGTATAGGAAGCTGGAACAGCACAAAATAGCTGGTGGCCAGAGGTTGAAACATACTTTTCTCTAGCAATGGGGTAATATTGTAATATCAGTAATCCAACATTGGGGTGTAAATACAAAATAGAAGATTTATTTTGGGAATGGTGGTCAAGCACTGGTGGAGGCCACACAAATTTATTAGAAATGAGGGGAGAGAGAGAGAAAGAGAGATCAAACAAAAATACCTCCTCTATATATTGGCTTTGCAAATCAAAATAGAAAGAAATACATGATAAATTTCAATAGGAACAAATATAACTGCATTAATTTTAAAAAAGATGCATACCAGCAATCTTAGTCATTTTACATAAAATTAAAATACAGAGATGATAAAATACCCTAAAATAAGTTTAAAAATAATTTTCAGAAGGATTCAATTTAGGAAGACTACTCAACGTAAATGGCCTTTAAAATAAACTTTGGTAGCATAAGAGCAGGTTGCTATAATAAAGAACCAAATATTACAGTTCAAAGTAAAAATTATAGTTTTACTATTTAAATAAAAAATATCATTATACTTGACCGATTATAGACTTGATACACTCAAAAGGTCATTTTTGAATTGATAAATTCACCAAAGGGGTTTCAGGGAATCATCTAGAAGCTATTTCAGAGTAATAAAATGAAACAAAAACTGTGAAAGCAAACTTTGGAAATATAATAAAAAAGAAGATTGAAAGGGCCACCATTTGTCAAATAGGAGTTCCCAAGACCAGAAGAGAAGTAATGCAGAGAATCATTAGATAAAGAGAATTTTCTAAAAGGAATATCAAAGCATTGAAATTGAAAACTCTACAAAGTAAAACCTTATCAAGATAAAATAGATTGAAAACTAGACTCACACAGTTGAAACTGCTGTAGAACTTCAAGAAGAAAGAGATAATATGAAGAATATCTGGAAATAGAGAATTCTGATGATAAAACTTAAAAACAGACTTCCGATGAGCAACAAAATATAAATACATTTAAATTCCTAGGCAATGTATGTGTTGGAAATCTATAGTTATTTATCTTTAAAAAAAACTACAAAAAATTTTGACACATACATAAACTATGAAAATTTACCATACCAAATTCATGAGTGTGTGTAAAAATTATTTAATCAATTAATTTTTTTTTTTTGAGGCAGGGTCTCTCTTTGTCACCCTAGTAGAGTGTTGTGGCATCATAGCTCACAGCAACTTCCTGGGCTCAAGGATTCTCTTCCCTTAGCCTCCCTAGTAGCTGAGACCGAAGTGGCCTGCCACAGCGCCAGGCTATTTTTAGAGGTGGGGTCTAGATATAGTTCAGGCTGGTGTCGAACTGAGTTCAGGTGATCTGCCTGCCTTGGCCTATCAGAGTGCTGGGATTACAGGCATGAACCACAGCACCTGGCCCAAGTTTAATCCTTATTAGCAATGTAAAGAAAATCTCCAGGAAACTGGAAATAATAGAAACTTTATTAAGAAACATCATGAAGGGAATTCATTGAAATTCAATAGAGAATGTACTTAGTGGGAACTTTAAGAGAATTTTTAGCACTATCATAAATGAATTAATTGATGCCTTTGCTATCATCTCCATTCTTCAGCATTGTACAGATGATGGCAGCTTCGAGGATGAATAAATTACATTTAAAATAATTAGAAGCAACATAACAACTACCTATAAAATTCAAGATTATCTATAAAATTCAAGATAATCTAATGACAAACTATTAGGAAGTTCAGCAAGATTGAAAAAGTAAAGATTGTTTATAGAAATATAAAGAATATTTATAGTCCTAAAGATATTTATAGTCCTAAAAAAGTAGTAAATAACCTTTAGTCAACATAATAGCTAAAAGTTCATTTTTACAGAAACTTAACAATTCATAAAGTACTCAGTGTGTGAAGAATTTTATAAAACTATTTAAGGACATGTTTAGAAAACCTACATAAATGCAAATTTATAAAATTTTTACTTATTAAAAGACTCAGGTAAATTTCCTTTATATTAATCTATACATTTAGTGCAATACCGATATAAAATCTGTAAGCTTTATTTTTCTTTATTCAGTTGGATGAGAAGACTCTATAATTCCATGGACGAAAAATGGGCAAGGAAACAGAATTCAATTTTGAGGAACCAATTATCAGATAGGTATTATTTTTCATTACTATGTATTATAGGATAAGCTTTGGTAAACACTGATAAAAACAGAGATTCACGGATATGGATTGCCCACAAAAATATGAAAACTTTTGCTATATGGCAGAAGTGACATGGCATATTATTGAAATTAAATTGTTATTGATAAAAGGTGCCAGAATAATTGGCTATCTATGTATAAAATGGAGATTCCTGGATGAGCAGGTATAAGAATAAATTTAAGATGAGTCAATTATCTTATCACATTCAAGACATTAAATGTTACAGTAAATATAGCAAATTATGTGATATTTGAGTACAGAATGTCTTCAAAAATGTAAAATCAAATGTAGAAACTTCTAGGAAATATATTGATAAATATGATTCATTGAAATTTAATTTATATACTGACACAGTTTTGTAGAAAACATATTCTTGGATAGAAATAATATCTACTACAACTAAAAAAACCTCCCTCCTACATATCAATAAGAAAATGACAAATCAATAGAAAAATGTTTTGGAATACAAACATGTAAAAACTCAGAAGGATTAATAAAATATCTTTAAGAAAACTAGCAATTTGTGAAATACAAATTAATAATATCCTGCTTCACACCAGTCTGATTGACAAAATTTTGACATTTGATTATTTTAACTGTAAAAAGGCATATAATTAATTTAAATGAATAAAACATAAGCGCAAATAGAAGAACAAATGCATCTCAAAAACATAAAATGGAGTCAAATCAAATTATTAGTATAAAATTTACCATTTAGTTTTGTTACTGTGTAAATTACATATATTTTTATGCATATATAGAATTAAAACTAATTCAGAACTCTGGCTCCTTCTGTTAAGAAAGAGGAGTAAATGAGATTGAGAAAGGGTGCTTAGAGTTTTCTTACTGTATCTGTAATGTTCATTTCTTGAAACAAAAATAGATCATGCTTAATGTGAGAAAATATTAAGATTTAAAGGAAGTTTGAGAGCACAAGAGTGGTAATTACATTGATTACTATATATTTGAGTGTTTAAATAAGAGAAGAAGTAAAGTAATAAAACAAGAAACATGGAAAGTTTAAGCCTAAAACAATTAATGATCAAATAAGTGTTTTTACAGTCATGGATAGTGCATTCATGAACTAGTAATTCATATGGTTCACGTACACTCATGCCTTTTCCTGGATATTATTCCTATATTTTCGAGATGGAACAGGTTAATAATTTGCTATAACACCTGCTATTACAAATTCTGGGGGCACGCTCTGCCTTACCAGTTTACTGGTATCATCAAATACTCACATATATTTTGGGGCCTTTCCTGCCAAAGGTTATTCTTTATTTGTTTATTCATTTTAAATTCTTCTACATTTGCCCCTTTACAGTGAAAGTTGCAATCAACTAAAACTTTGAAAACCCAAGTTGAAAAAGAATCACGTTATAACAGCCATGTGTGGTTCTCACAGTGAAAAATACATCTTTTCAAGTTGTTTAAAAAATGGTGAATGCTAGAATGGCATAAGTAATAATAGCGCTAGCATTAATATAAATAGACACTGCCAATTTTATTTTTTATTTTATTACATTAAAATTAATGAAAATAATTTGGAATCATAGTTCATGGATTATGGTGATGCGAAGGGCTTTTAGATTCTTGAGATCTGACGTGAAGCTGAATTCTGCCATTTAGTATGTGATATACATATATATCTGGTCTTAAATTTTCCTACCCAAAATGAGAATAGGTAGAATTTGAACTCTTACATACAATTCATGCAGTGTAGGATACTGACTGCTTAAGACAGTGAGAAATATTGTGAAATTTCATCGAAGCAAATTTTATGCATTTTAAAGTGGAACATATACATTTTTAATTTCTCAACTGATTCTACTTATTTTGTTTATCATTTTTTATTCCTATTGCTATTCCCTAGTAAATTGGTTATAGGATTACCCAATTCTTATTCCATATTAATACAGATGCATACATTTATAATCACCTTATATGTAAATAGTGACTCTTTAATAATTAAAGGACTACTTTTTCTGATCAGTAATTTCAATGTTGCTCCAACTATGTCATTGTCTATGAGGTTAAATCAATAAAACTATTTTACATTGAGGTTATTAACACACTAGAAGAAAAATGTCCCCTTTGCATATGAGCATATAAATTTAACAGCTAATGTTACTGATATTTTACATAAGTAAAAGAGGAAATGAAATTTTCATTCAGGGAGATGTTTTATTTACTTACGGTCACATGAGGAGTAAAACAGAAATTTAAAAATTTACTAACAAACTGGAGTATTTTAGAACTTTTGAAAGCCTCATTTAATTTTTGTTATGAAATATTATTAAAGCATTTAGGGGAATCCAATCTGGCAGATGCAAATAATCTATAAGAAATATTTTACTCTTCTGATTAAAATACTAATTCCTAATAAATTGCTATATATATTCTCATGGAAGTTAATTCATAAATTTAATCCTACAAACAAATGGTTGTTTATCTGCCCAGATTCACATTTATATCAGTTACTTGAACATTTCTAATCATTTCACCCAACCATCCTAGGTTTTACTCATGTGCAATTTTCCTAATATTCTTTGTCCCAGTTCTCTCCCAGTTAATGAACTTCTTATTCCTGAAAACCCTTCCCAGAAGGTAGTCAGAGTTTTCCCATGTTCCCTGTGCTGAGTTATCTGTTCCATGTTTATATGGTCGTATTATAACTCGAGCCACATTTTCACATCACACAATTTACTGCATTGCTCTTTTCTTCTGGCCTTCTCATAATAGCACTCACCTCAAAGGCAGAGACTTGGGGGTAGTCTATTATTCAAATACTAGACATCAATATTCAATTACCTGGAATAGAGTTAACTATTCCAAACCTGAATTTTGGCTAAATCTTCATATTTCCTTAAGATAATTAGCTCTTTGTTGCAGGACCATGAGAAATTTTTCTTTATAGCCAGCCCCAGGAGCTCAGGGAAACAGTATCTGCCCTATATCCAAATGATCCAGCAGTGATCAATAACAAAGTTCACAGTGTCTGATCTGATTTCTGGATTTGCCAGTCGAAATCTGCCCAAGTCCATTCTTGGAGCTAGTAAATTTCTGGTGCAGGTTTCCATCAGTACATTACTGAAACTTTCTTCACAAAAACTAATTTTTAACTGATTATAGTGTTTCTCACTCTCCCCCATGGATAAACTTTGAATGTGTTTACCATTAGTTTATAAAAAAATTTATAATAGCATATATTTTGTTACTTGTTCTATTTTATTTACATCTTGTTTACTTCCATAGATTCATGATTAAAACATTATTTAAGGTGAAAATGTTATCCTTATTAACCATGAAATAATTAACTTACTCTCTAGAAACAGCTGTAAGAGAACATGTCTCCATTGTTTTGTTCTCATTGTGAGTCTCAGTAAAGCAGTATTAAGATAATGGTGATGTTTTGATATCATCTCTTATCAAAGAAAGAGAAAATCCATGCCATAGGAAGGAATCCAAAAGAAATAATTTTTGGCCAATGCTTCTGTTCCAAGACTTCATGCACTATTTGTCCGTGGGGTGCTTGCCTTCTAGAATAAAGATGAAGAATGAGTATTTTGTTACTTTTCCTTAAATTATTAAAATTTATTATTTAGAGGGAAAATATAAAGAAATGCATTTACATTTTATGCTTTGAATATAAACTCTGGGGAAGATTTTTTCTGATTTATTTATTATACATTTTAGCTTGCCTTTATTTCCAAAAATAAAAAATATTTCAACAAATGCATGTGCTTTTGCAATATTTTTGGAAAAATTATATAATATTATCAACATGACTTAGCTATACCCATAATTCATTCCATAAAATCCATTATCCATCAGTGGTTAATAAAATATATTTTAAAGATGGTAAGATTCATACAAGTTAGGGGAAGTTAATCTTTAGTTTCAACCATTGAGTAGAACTTTAAAAAAAAATTCTCCTTATCACATTATTTAAGACAAGTCTCTGAAAGTTCATTTTTGAAAAACATATGAGGTTTTATCAAATATTTGTTTGTATTTCTTTCTTTGTTTTTTAGATTTCAAATCAAAAATTCAGTTAATTATATCTCTTTAAAAAAAACCACGTATTTTAGTATTCTTCATTACATTATTCCCCCCCCCCGAATTTATTCACAGAAAAGAATACAGAAAACACTAAAGCTCCAGGTAGAGGGAGAGAACTCAAGTGGGAAGAGAGAAGCTCTCTCCGTTTCTCTCCTGATCTTTCCCCATCTCCTCCTTTAGGCCTTTAGTCTCAGGGTATATATAGGTGTATGGGTTCCTTGGCCAGGAAACGAATGAATACAGTCCCTTCTGCCGGGGGGCAAGGTGAATGAATATATCAATGAATGGATACAGTCCATTCATGGAATTAAGGCCTAGGAAATTCACCAGAAATTGACCTAGGCATAGGAAATGGGGGTTCCACATTTGGTCCTAAGTGTAAAGTGAAGGAGACACCAAGGCACAGGTGTCTCCTCAGCAGTTGTCCAGGTTTTTTGGCTATTGGAGCCTCCAGTGGGGGTTAGAGGTCCCCCTCCTTGCCTGTCATCCAGCCCAATGGTTCTTCAGCTGGCTGCCATAGCACCGACACCGCCTTGTATTGCTTTCTTTTTCCTAAATTTTCTTGGTTATCAAATCATTTTTTATCTTTAAAAAATTATTTTCTACTTACCTTATTATTTCAGTGGATGTTTACCTAATTTTATTGACTTATTTGTATATAGGCGGAAAGCCTATATGTGCCTTTTACTCAATACATGCTGGAAAGGCAAGTAAAAAATGTCTTTTTAAAAGCTGACTGACAGAGACTGAGATAGAACTCCATAAAAGCCTATAGTCCCGGAGGCAGTAAATGCCTGGGAGACAAAGGCTGACTGTGAGAGGCAAGGGCTTGCAGGCAAGTCAGCTGCATATCTTAGCGATCTCTGGTTGGTTCTCTGAAGATGAATTACTGCCTCCAAGTGGTCTGGTTAAAGGCCAGGTATTCAAACATCCTCCTCCCCTGGAGTTCTTATCTTTCTTTAAGTAAAGTAGTTTAGAGTATATTTGCAATTAAAAGTCAAAATAGTAACTTTGAAATGTAATAACAGAATGTGTATCAGTTAATTAGTAAACTGTTAAGCACCAGGCACAGCTGGGCCAGGTCATGAGACCAATGTTAAAAAATGTTGTCATATACTGATCAATGGTGCAGTAATGAATATATAAGTTAGAGGAAAATAAAGAAAGGTTGCTACTTGTCCTGAGAGAGCAGTAGCCCCTTTATTCCCAGATTATTTCATTGTAGGACTTATCCTCTGTATCTCTGCTCATCTGAGAAACTTTTACACAACATTTGTACTGGAGAATTTTGGCCACTAGGTGTACTTCTGCAAGCCTAGATTATCTGGATGGCTTCCTGCAACATCCTCTGGGTACCCAAAGTCAAGGATCACCAGGATTTTGAATTTTTCCCTGTTAAATATGAAAATATTCCTGCATATAACTAGCTCTTTGGGTATGTAATAATAGCTAAAAATTTTCCATGAAATTAGATTTTATAAAATAAGGTGCAATAATGTACACACTCCTTTTTTTTGTTTGTTTGTTTGTTTTTTGGTCTACCAAAATACTAAACATCTCTATGCCTCCATGAATTAGAGTGGTCAGAAATGTCATCTAAATTATTTTGTATTCTCCCTTTCTACTCTGTGGAATATACCAGAATCCTTGTATTACAGAAAAACACAACACAAAACAAATATAAACCAAATAAGAGCAGTTAGGTCTTTGATCCATAGTGATTTTAATTTTCAATATTTTTCCTTCTGCTACATGCATTTTGTCAGGAGTTCTTGGCTACTCCTCTTAAATTAGTCTTTTTTGATGATATCCACTCAGTCTATAAAACATTTTCCCCATTTTATTTATGCAGACACTTTGGTGTCTAGAATGTAGTAGAAAAAGTATCTTCTTCACAGGAACTTACATTTTATTGGGAAACATGGAAAGAGTAACAAATAAATACATGAGAAAAACTATGCTGCAGCTTCATAACCCTTGTAAAACAGGGGATGTGATAGAGAGTTAAGGAGAATAGCTAAAAAAATCATTTGGTAAAGGTCATACTGAGCTAAGGTAGCAATGATGAGAAAATGAAGTTAAATATAATTGTAACTCTGAAACGAACTCGTCATGGTAAAGCAGCACAGCTCATGGGATCTATGCAAAATGCAATTTCATTTTTGCTCTCCTTCCCCCTGCACATTTGTTCTGGGTTAGCCCTCATTTTGCCACCGGATAAAAATGCAGGTGGACTAATAATTGTCCCATCACCTTTAGTAAAGGCTACCATCCCTTGAAGTCACAAGTCAGTAATTAAAGATTTCTGTCCAAAGTATTGATCAACTTCAATCTTTATTCACAGATAACACTTAGGGCAACTAGGACTGGTTACAGTTATGTAGAAACCCCACTTTATTCAGGGATGAGGATGTATTTACTTTTTATCTCTTCCTTGCCCCGATTACTTCTTTTATCCCTTCACACTTCTAATCAGAATTTTTATTCCATCACTATCTAAGAAAGACTGGGGAGAGGTTACAAGGGGAATGTGAGACTCACATCTAGTGGAGGAAACTTAGGTGGATTTGTTCCTTCTGGGGCGCTCGGGTGTTTAGAGTTCTTCTTTGGAGACTCCGCTGGTGCTTCTGAGGACGTGCTCTGGGGCAGCCAGCTGCTGTCCCTGGGTAACTAGCAATGCCTTCACCAGCCTCTCTGGGGCACTCATCCCTCAGCTGTTTCTGGACTCTTTTTCTTCTCTTTTCTCTGGGTCTTTCTAATGGGTCACAGCACACAATTCCTTTCCATCAGAAGTATAGTCATTTCCCATCACAGAAGGATTCCTCCTCTGCCAATTCAGTTTTATTGTCATATAGTCATATCTTTAGATGCTTCAGATCTATGTCAGACTCTAGTCTTCTGTTCTTCATGTATTTCCAGGGAGTATGTATCAAGTACACCAAGTGGCCTTCGTGAAGCCATTCTTACTGGGCTTGAACTAAACACAGATGGCCTCGTCATTCCCCTCAAACAGAAAAACAATAGGATAATGCAGTGAGGACAGGCATCACTGTTCTGAAATCTCTTATGATAAAAGGAATTCCTTTCTACTTTGATCAAGAAAATTGTAAAAAGTGGGCTAGGAGGCATGAGATAATAGTAAGAAATCTATTTCAGCCCTTCATACTTCTCCTGACTCCTCCTCCTTCAAGATACCCCTTAAATAAAGAGCCACCTTGAGAAAGATAAATTGAAAGGGCAGGACATCGTTTATCAGGAAAGAGCATTTCTGCCTAATAGCCCCTTGAGTAAAGTGTTTCTTTAGGACATCGCAGCTTGTGTGAAGGCAGATTTAAAGGCCAGGGCATCAATTAGAAACCCACAGTCTTTCTGGCTAATCGCTCTTTGTACAGCTTCTTTTAGCAAGATAAAAATACCATCAAAATGGAAAATGAGACTTGCCAAACAATTTCAGCACTTCCCCAAGGCCACAAATGCTCAATACTGACAGACACAGCTTTTCTGAGTTCCTGTTAAAGTTGAGAAGCATGACATAATATTGTATGTGGGTTTTTTTTGATATCTGCTGTACTGATTTAAAGAGACAGCAGGGAGTAATTTAGAACTGAAACATCAGTTCTGGGAATGATACGTTTTAAAATACAAGGGACTATGAGAAAAGGAGGCAGTCTACCCAATTATAACTTTACCATAAATGTTATAGTTGAACTCACTCATCGGCAATAATTCTTTGTATATTTATATAACATGTATATACACACACACATATACATATATAGAAATGTACATATATGTCTACACACACACACATATGTGACAGATACAGATGTCACAAAAGTCACCACTGAAGCTAACATACATAGGGAAAATAGGAAATTATAAAAGATTTTCTACATGTTGACCATCTCTTTATAAAATTTCATAATGGATATTTTGGAAATAAAAGTACATTTAGGTAAATTTCACATTTTCCTCATGTAAAACTTTAGGGATGCCCTGTATATTTGACTTAAATATGTACCTATTTGTTATATATGTGTACATATCAGGCTTAATTTTTCAAGAAAAATAACTATGCACTCTAAAGGAGAAAACATGTTTAAGAATAAGTATTTTTCCTCCAGCACTAAGGTACTCAAAGTATTTGGGATATTTTGCTTTTGGTCATTATTCTAGGGAAGGATTACAAATGACATTCCATCACTTAGTTGTATTACGATGTTTCTAGGCCCTACATTGAGTCACTTCATCCTACCCTATTTATAAAATGTTGAATGTGATTTTTTTAATAAACCTATAGAATAGACGGCTAGTGGTTGTATTTTAAGACTATAGAATATATATTTTTCACTTCTTAAAACCTACAGGATCTTGAAACAATAAGTGGTACTTTTTAATCTCTCAATTAATACTTATTTTCTCTATTAACCTTGTTTACATTTGACCTAACAATTCTCTTGACTCATCCAACTCATTTGGTTGGGTTCACAAAATCTCTTAACACTGAACAGATGCATTTTAAAATTAAGTCAAAATTTTCTTTTTTCATCTTTTTCTGTTTGCGCCATCCTCCTAGGTAAGCGTAGTTAAGTAAACAATGTTCTGGCTTCCTCTGGTCATGACCACACAAGTCCACCTGCCTCTGTATGTCTCTTGCTGGTTGAATATATTTGTTCATTTTCTGCTCTTGCATGGAAGAAACTTCTCCCACAAGGTGGTGGAGCTCTTACTTACTTGCTGACTCTTCTGACAATTTCACAGCCCACCCTCATCTCCTTCTCTAAATCCTTTTTCTTCTTAAAGCTGACTACGTGTTTGTGGGCATTCCCACAATATTAAATTTTGGTCATTACTTTTTTGCTTTGTGCAGTTTAATCATATCTGAGTCTCCAGTCAAATCCCTTGTTCTGAAGTTTCTCAGAACAAGATGAACAAAATGATTAGTTGGGTATAATATATAGAAAAAGTCACTATTTTATTTCATTATCAGTGTTTACCTTTTCTTTAGATATAAATGATACATATCTGTTGGTGATTTTGTGTTTCTTTACTGCTCCTAGATTTTTCTTTTCTTTTTTTTTTTTTTTTGCTTTATAATCTCACTTCTCTGTACATTTATAAGGGTGGAGTATGTGTTAAAGGTATTGGTTGGAACAGTGTTACTAAGGATGTGGCATGACTTTCAGATCATTGACTATAATTGCAGAGAATACGGATAAGCTTTGGTAAAACCACACGACCACTTGCAACATGGCACATGATTATGGGCTGTTATTGCTCCATACTAGGAAATACCTTTCATAAATCTATCCATAGTTTATAACTAACTAGACAAGCAAACCAGTTGCGAGAAGGAGACAGCATTTCACTAATTTTACAGTTTCTTTACGGATACTACCAGGAGCACAAATTTCCTTAGAGAAAGTAGTGAAAGCACAGCTTGAAATGCGTGGAACCCAGATCGTGTTGTACAGTGATCACTGAATCAAGTCTCTGTTATAGATCCACTTCTGAGAGCCTTTAGAAAATGTCAAAAATAAGTCTTAGAAACATTAGACTTCTATTTTCAGATATTTCCTTCAGGAATCTGTAGCATATAGGAAATCCTGTGTTATCTGCAAACTACATGGGCCAAGTCCCTAAATTGTGATAGGATATGAAATATTCAACTCCATATTAGAAATGACCACAGACTCACTGTATTGTCATTTCCTGATCTGCATCCAATTAATGGAGTCATTCTTCTGATTTGGAAGCACTAATCCATATTTAAAACATGAATCCAGTGTTTTGTTATTTCTAGAAATATAATGAGATATTTGGGTTCAGGTATAATAGGAAAACGTACTATACATCACTTTCACTCTTATATTATTTTTAAGCATGATTTTGCTAGTGATTTTCCTGCATGATTTAATTTTCAAGGTAACATAGTCACTACATTTTAGTGCTTTAAAAATAATACCATAATCTTATTTTATGTTTCACTCAGAAATAGAGTATTTGATATTACAATAATAGAAGTACAGATATCATTTTGAGGTCTTAGTTTAAGATGTAAAAAGAAATGCTCGGTTTCACTAAATTCATTTACCTAGAGGGCACAGCATCAGATTTTTGATTAGATTTAATAAGCAAATATGCTATATTTACAGGTATATGACTGAACAGCCAAAAGCAATATCATTCAAGAAATTTAATGTCCCGATACTAATTTTTCTTTTCAAAACAGTATTAGAGTTCACCTTCAGGGTGACTTACAATTCTAAGCATGCAAAAGTAAAAAGTAAAATGCGTCCAAAGGAAAAGCTCTTGGAGCCCAGAAACTATTCTAGCTTCTCCCAGCAAGGTGATTTGGGAGGGAATAGGAAAGGTATTCAGGGGCAGCAATCCTAGTGTGGCAAAATGCAAAGGGGCAAAGGCACGTGGAAATTACATCCTCTAAAGATTGTTGAGATTCCGTGAAGAGAAATGCATTTGGGGTTCAAGAACAGGAAAAACAAAGAAAAATATTTATTTTCTAAAAACAAGTTCATTTAAAGAAATTAGATAGGAAGCAAAAATAAAATCAGCTAAACTTCCACCACTGATTATTATCAAGGAAGTCACAAGAGTTCATCCTTTTCATTACCCCCCCAAATTTACAGAAAAGCTACAAAAATCATATATATATATATATACACATATACACTTAAAACAGTCAGAAGATTGAGGATGAAAGATATAAATTATACACAAGTCTCATCTTAGAGAGAAGAGATCCAACTTTGTCAGAGTGCTGGTAAATAAAAAAAAAAAAATAGCCATAAACAGAAATAAACAAAAATTAGCCCAATATTTAATAAACTTTTAGTATTCAGGTGTGGGTTAGCGTGATGAATTAATATTCTGAGATGCTTCCACCAAGGAAAGAGTTTATGTTTACCTGTCAACCTTTTCTCACAGGCACAATACACTGTGATGAAGACAGATGTATATTAAAAGAGCTGATGATGTGGGTGGCGCCTGTGGCCTGTGGTAGGGCGCCAGCCACATATACCAAGGGTGGCAGGTTCAAACCCAGCCCCAGCCGAACTGCAACAAAAAAATAGTCACAGCTCGGTGCCTGTGGCTTAACAGGCTAAGGCGCCAGCCACATACACCTGAGCTGGTGGATTCGAATCCAGCCAGGGCCTGCCAAACAACAATGGCGGCAACCAAAATATGGCTGCATGTTGTGGTGGGCGCCTGTAGTCCCAGCTACTTGGGAGGCAGAGGCAGGACCCTCTCTTGAGCCCAGGAATTGGAGGTTGCTGTAAGCTGCACTCACTCTAGGGTGACAGCTTGAGGCTCTGTCTCAAAAAAATATATAAATTGTCAGGTGTTAGGGTGGGTGCCTACAGTCCGAGCTACTTGGGAGGCTGAGGCAAGAGAATCTTCTAAGCCCAGGAGGAAGGTTGCTGTGAGCTGTGTGATGCCACAACACTCTACTGAGGGTAATAAAGTGAGACTCTGTCTCTACAAAAATAATAATAATAATTTAAAAAAAAAGAGCTGATGGAGTTTGTTTTGACAAAACAAAAAATTATATTTTCTCAGTGAGAATCAGAGCTCTTCTCAAAGTGCGATTCAGGTCTGGGTAAATTTACACCTAACAGATCCGATGCAGGCCGTGTGGACAGCAGGTACACTGATCTTTGACAAAAGCAATTCATGTAAAAAAAAAAAAAAGTTTGCACCTCTGTAATATTCTGAGATTTTTTTAAAAGTGGGCTTCAGGACAGAAGGGCTCAGAGACATATTTCTGAAATACTCTGGGCCCTGCTGCTCATCTGCAGCATCCTTATGAAGCTTAGGTAAAGCAGAAATGCCTGAAGTAATTTCATTACGTGCAGAAAGTCATGGTTAGAATGAAATAGCAAAAATAAATTTGCATAAATTAAAAAAAAAAACAGCAGTCAAGCTAAAAAGTAGAGAAAAATCCTCTACACTTTGAAAAGTTGAGATCTAGGTTATTGATTTTTTTAAAAAAATATTCAGAATATTGGTCATACTAACATCTCAATATCTACTGAAAGAAAAGTTCCTTTTCTTCCTCAAAATTAAATTAAAATTAAATTAATTTTAATAGTAAAATTAATTAAAATTAAATATACCACAAAACAGAGACTCATCTCACCTGGCTACATTGTGTCAGGACTCCAAACATGTAGAAGTGTAGAGTAGGGATAAAAACTCACTTCAATCTCTATGTGGCTTTAGTAGGGATAAATACATTGGTCTCTCACCATTCTTTTTCTCACAATGTGTAGCATACATTAATTATGAATTAAAGGATAAATTTTTTAAAAAGAACTATAAGACATTTCATGAAGTGAGAATATATAACCAGTGGACAAGAAGTACGAGAACCCAGACAGATGTCCTAAGTATCAGAGAGGTTTCAAGGTCTACTTTAAAAGGGGGAAAATATTAATGGACTTGTGGAAATATTCAGCAGAGAGATAGCAGGTTAAAAATAGAACGATATTGAACTGCCAAAAATTATATGAAAATGAAAGTCTCACCTGAAAGATTGAATGAAAGATTTGATCGGTATGGGGAAAGGTGCATAAACTTGAAGGAAAACTAATATATACAGAAAATAAAAGAGCGAAAAGTCAGTACATTTGGGATAATATCAAATGTGCTAAAATATGCACACTTACTTGAACTTTCAAAGAATATCAGAAAGAATAAAACAGAAGAACCACTTGAAAAGATTAAGTTTACGGGAGGGCGAATAAGGCACATTCCAGTTGTTCTACTAACCCCACAGAGCAAGAACATTTCTTAAAAGCTGCTAGAGAAGTAAAAAAATATTGTAGACAGCATAACATTGACAAAATGATGGGTGACTTTTGTCTGAAACAATGTAGGCCAAAGGTTATGGAATGAGAACTATAAAGCTCTAAAAGACTAAAGAAAAACAACAACCCAAACTGTCAACCTAGAATTCAGTATATAGAATAAATATCCTTCAGAAATGAAGGAAAAGTAAAAACGTTTTGTTTTTTTTTTCTGTTTTTGGCCAGGGCTGGGTTTAAACCTGCCACCTCCAAAATATGGGGCCAGCACAGTACTTCTGTGAGCCACAGGCACTGCCCTAAAAGTAAAAACATTTCCAGACAATTTCAGAATTTATGTGCAGTGGACTCTCCCATGAAAAATGTTAAAAGTTCTCATACACACACACACACACACACACACATATATACCAGTACCTGCAGAGATGAATAAAAAACAACTGAAAACATAAATGTATATTTAGATACAAATCTGTATTGACCAAGAGAATTGCTTTAAATGTACACAAATTTGTCTCTAAATTAAAAACGATTGCACATTGCTTATAAATGGAGTGGATTAAAAACACAGAGAGATACTTATCTTTAATTATCAACTTATTCTGAATGTTAAGCCAACATTAATTCAATATAAAATCTTTATAACAAATGATGCTGGAACAATTCAATATAAACAAAATAAATAAAACTCTACTTACATCATTTCATATACAAATTGGATGTGTAAATGTCACATCAGGAAACATACAAATTCTAAAAGAAAGTAAGGAGAATAGCTTAGCGCCTTTGGAATAAGGAATGATTCCTTATGTAGAACAAATATATCAAACACAGAAATATAGAAATTACTACTTACACAAAAGGTACTTACAAATAAGATGAGTAAAATGTTATTGAATGGAAAAATCATTCATAACACATGAATACACAATTCAACTCAGAATATTAGTAGTTCATATCAAATGTATGGAACATTAGGAAATGTGTAATAAAAAGGTAAACAATATTATAAACCTGGGGAAAATGTACACTTGATATTATTGGTCGAAGGGAAATGCATGTTAAGATTCTACCACGAATCTTACTGATTCTTATATGATAGAATAGTTAAGCTATAGATGACTGACAGTATCAAATATTGGTGAATGTGAACTCAAACCCTCACACATTGCTGAAGGGAAGGTAAAATAACATGACTATTTTTTAGGACTATTTGTCAGTTTCCTCTTAGGGATAATATGTTTTTATTACTTATCCCTTAAAACCTTAAATCAATCTGAATTTATATTTTAACAGAGGAGGACAGCATATATTTTTGCTTCTGGTATTATTCAACGTATACAAGGACAGGGAAAGAATCCATGTGTAAGTGGGAGGCTGTAGCTGGATGTAAAGAGTATGACTGGTATATGGGTAAACTTTTTTTTTCTTTAATATTATGAAAATTTTATTGTTGCCATTGTTGTTATCGTTTTTATATTTTCATTCCACCATACTATATAATAGTAATTTAATTTAATCCAAATTGTTATATGTGCGGGAAGAATTATAATTTTATTCCCCATTTCCTAAAGCATTGAAATTAGTTTTTTTTTTTTTTTTTTTAATACAGAGCCTCAAGTTGCCACCCTGTGGCATCACAGCTCACAGCAACCTCTAATTCCTGGGCTTAAGCGAGTCTCTTGCCTCCATCTCCCAAGTAGCTGAGACTATAGGTGCCCACCATAACGCCCGGCCATTTTTTGGTTGCAGCTGTCATTGTTGTTTGGCAGATCCAGGCTGGATTCGAACTTGCCAGCTCAGGTGTACGCGGTTGGCGCCTTAGCCTGTTGAGCCACAAGTGCTGAGCCTGAAATTAGTTTTTGAAGAACATTAATTGACATTGTTTTGTTTCCAATAGGACTGGACTTTCACTGAAAAATATCTGTGATGCTAGCATTTCTATAGTAAGGGCTAATTGGAAGCTCATTACTCTCAAGAGTTGTGGAAATATTACCAGGATGCATTCCAGTTTCTATCTAAACCCATGATATAATGATTATACTTTTAAATAATGTCTCTTCTAACTTCTAAATTAGTGTGATGCTACTATTTTAGCTATAGTACATTCAAGTATATTTTCTAATTCCTGAATAGTTTTATTTTTATCAGTGTTTTGACTGGATTTATCACCAGGGCTACTTATAGGTAGTAGGAAATAGAATGAGAATTACTTCTTGGTATTTGCTCAAAGAATAGTGCCATGCTGTTCTGTATAAAATCCAGGACATTTTTATCATGGTTGGAGGCATATTAAAGGGATACATCTTGAAACATAGTAATCAAAGTGGATTGGGAGAATGTTTATATCTGTGGAATCAAAATGAATAAAATGGTATGAAATATACATTCCATGCAGAAGTCAGCATTCAGGTAAATGTAGAAGTTGTAACCAGATTCCAAGATAGCATCTAGCATCTCTGCCAGGTAGATAAGCTATTAAAAACCATTTTTAGCTTGTGATAACCTTCTGTTTGTGATTCAGAATTTAATTTTTAATAATATTATCTATTTAGAAGAATTTTACCACTTGATTTTTGCCAAAAGGCCAAGAAGCGATTATTTAGAAGAATTTTAAATATCATTCCAGAGTTGACTGCTATACATATGTGTGCACAATTCTTCCTGCTTTCCCCATGTTAACCAAAGCCTCCCTGAGGGTAGCATGAAGACCCTTTCTACCTAACTCATTTGGGCTTTGTCACAGGAGTTAGCTTACGGAAAGAATGTGGACAAAAATAAGAGCTTCACAGTGAGGCTATAGCTGGTTTGGCTTGATCCCACTTCCTCTCTTAGGACTTTGGTCATAAAGAATGTGTACCCAGGAAGCCTTTGCTTGGACCCCAGATTGAAGACTTACAGGTCAAAACCTAACCCAAGACCAGTGGTCTGCCCTATTCCAGAGGAGCCCGGGTACCTAAGATGAACCAAATTGCATTGACGTACAAATTCATGGTCGTTAAATGAATTATTATTTCTCAGCTAAGGCGCTTAGGTTTGGGGCCTTGGTTGCTATGAAATTTTATTACAGCATCTGTGTTATCAGGCAGAGCCTGAGCCTAAGTCAGCCTCGCTTCTTCCCAAAGATTGGAGGCTGAGATGTGATATGTCAACTAAAGCAAGGGTTATTCACTTCACAATTATTCTTCTGTGTGGCTTCATTAGTGAGACAATGTTCACAAATTTTTAAGTAAAAAATCACATGGTCCATTCTTTTGTATAGCCTACTTCTTGTTTAGACAGACAGTTATTAATCACTATATTGCAAATACAAATCTAAGTTTCAGATTATTTTAAGAGCAACTGAAAGAGTACTTAGAGGTCAAGTTTAGTCCTCTCAAGAAAGGCCAAAATAAAGTTTTAAAAGATGTGATACATAAGCTGCAACGTAATCATTTCAAGGAGTTACTATAGGTGGAAAAGGAAAAAAGAGCTTGGAAGCAGAGACAAGGGGGGTGGTGTAGCAGCCACAAAGAAACTAAAATAATGCCAAATCTTGGAGTGTGCAGGAAAGGAGATAGAACATGATATGAGATAAAGATGAAAAGTAGTTAAGGTCAAATTGTAGAGAGTGTTTTAAATTTAATTTGGGGTTTTGCTTTTTCTCTGGGAGCACTTTTAAGCCATTGAAATGATGGAAGTGACATGACAAACATAATAGATTTTGCATTTTAAGCTGTGACGATTATCCAAGTGAGAGATTATGTTAACTTAGACTAAGGTGGAGGTGAAGGAGATAAAAGATTGACAAAAATAATTTATATTAGGTAAAGAGTAAGTATTGCAATTGATTATATGACTGAGGAAAAAGAATCAGGAATGACTTGTAGCTTTTGGGGAAGAAGTTAATAAATGTCTGACTCAAAATACAAGTCCATATATAAATTTAATGTGTTACTGATACTGTTTGCAAAGCAAAAATACATCCATGTAAGTCTACATGTTTTATGGGTCCTATACACTGTGTGTATGTGTGTTTACATGTGTATATATTATATACACTCTAAAAGAGCCAATCTTTAAAATAATTGTGTTTTAGAAAAGGTTTTTATGCCTCTGCCTGTGAAGAGGTCATAATTAATAAATTTTTGAAGCACTTCACCTTGAAATGCTGTGTCTTTACAGAGTTTCAGGAGAAGTCCAAGTTTAAAAGGTGAACAAGGGCCAAGACCAGTGGCTCGCAAATTGCACAAGCTCAGGATTTCAAGACCAGCCTGAGCAAGAGCAAGACACTAGCTTGAAAATTAGAAGAAACTAGCCAGACATTGTGGCACATGCCTGTAGTCCTAGCTACTCAAGAAGCTAAGGCAGGAGGTCACTTGAATCCAGGAGTTTGAGGTTGCTGTGAGCTAGGCTGACACAATGGCACTATAGCCTGGACAACACAGTGAGATGTTGATACTGGAGTTTCAGGTTCTTGGTCTTGGCCACAGACCAAGTGGTAAGTCAGGATTTATTTACAGAAACAGAATTACAACAACTACAAGAATCAAAACTCCGAGCAGAGAGGACCCTGGAGACAAACAAGACAAGCTCTCCTGCTCCCTTTCCAAGGTTTGTCCTTGAGTTCTCTGCTCAGGTGGGTTGTTTTGCCTGAACTCTATGTTGACTTTTAGGGACTTGGGTCTTTGTCAGTTACAGCCAACTGTCCAATGAAGGCTCAGGCCCTGAAAACTTACATGGCATCCACCAGTCAGAAGAGCACTGGGAGGAGCCAGCAAGGCACCATCCATGAAATGGACTAGCCAGAAGAGCACTGGGAAGAGCCAGCAAGGCACCAGTGTCTCCCAGCAGGTGTCTGGCCCTTCCAGCAAGCTGGTTCCTCCATCCGCCACAGCATCAGCGCCAGGCCCAAGGGGAGGGTCATTGGGGCACCTTGTTCTGCATCATTGTCAATAAATAAATTAGTTAGTTAATTAAAGAATAGCAACAACAGAAAAGAAGACAAAGGTATCAGGGATTGATTAGTACCTCCGGTACTTTCAACAGCTCAAAAAATAGGTGGAAGGAACACCAGGAGTCACCAATTTCCTGCAATTTGTTTCATGAAATAGATCACAAAAGTATTTATCATTACTTTTAATTAGTTGGACCTACAATAATAATGTTTCACTAAGAGACATGATGTGGTAAAATATTATAGATGATTCAGGAAACCTGGTTTCAGATACTGCTTTGTCTGAAAATAGTTACAAGAACTTGGTCAAATCTTTCATCTTTCTTGGTTTTAGTTTCTACATTTATAAAATCAAATCATCAGACTAAATTAGTGCTAGCACACTTACTATGTCTGCATGTCTATAATTGTAAGACTGATTGTAAGACTGCTTCTGATCACATGGTTTAGGATAATTTTTCGGTGTGGTGTTAGGATAGGAGCAGCAGGCCTTTTGGACAATGAATCTAATGAATCCTTTTCATGTTTAAATTGACTCACTTTCTCATTTGTTTACTTACTCAGCCATTCTATATTTAGTCACTGAGCACTTGCTCTGTGCCAATAAACAGGCTGGGTACCCTGGGGAAGAGGAGACAAAAGAGAAAGAAAGATTTATATTCATATGATATGTGATAAACACACATATATGTGTAAATGTTTATATGTATATATCAGATATTTCTGAGATAAAAGAAAGAGGGAAAGGAGATGGGCGTGTGAGGGAGGTGAGCGAATGTGCTAAGGAGACACATTCATATGTGAGGAAGGAGCACGCCAGAGAGGAGGCAGCACGCACTGGCCCTGAGTTGGGACCCAACTGTCTCATTAAGAATAACCAAAACTACCGCAGAGTGAGCGACACAGTCGTGGGGGAGGAGACGATGGGTCAAGGATCTTGTCCACCAGCCTGCGTGGTTCAGCTTTTTCTTTGAATGAGATGGTGTATGGGTCAGGGTCTCGGCAGAAACAGGTGGTACAATTTAACAGGGTCATGCAGGAGCATCAATAATCTAGTGGAGAATAAATGTAAAGTGTCAAACGAAAACTGCCTAGCAGAGGTGGGCAGCGTCACAGGCTTCTGAACCCAAGAGGGGACCATCTGTGGCATTTTCAAGGGATCTTTATTCCTTCACTGTCTGCAGTATTTTACATATCGTTTTTGTCAAGTTTGTTAGCTGTCTTGTTCTATTTTCTCTACAATTTTTTGTCTGATTCTTCTATCAACTCATAGATGTATATTAAAATCTTCCACTATGATATGGATTTGTCTGTTTTTTATTTACATCTGTAAGCTTTGGCTTTATATATGTAAAGCTCTATTTTGAGGTAGATAGTAGAAAATTTTCTTTAATTATCATATTATCTCGATATTTTTATACCTTTATATATAAGGAGTTTCTCTGGTAAGAAGCATAAAATTGAGTTTGGTATCATGCTACTGGGAGTTTTCATTGTAATTTGATTTAAATTAATTATCATTATATTCATGTGAATAAATATCTTAATTTCCTATTTAATACATTTGTCCTGTTATATTTTCTATTATTTTGTTCTGTGCTTAAATATTTTAATACTTATTTATTTATTAATTTTTGTTTTCTTTTTATTTTTATTTTTTACTATGTCACCCTCAGTAGAGTGCTGTGGCATCACAGCTCACAGCAACCTCAAACTCCTCTTGGGCTTAAGCGATTTGCCTCAGCCTCCCAAGTAGCTGGGACTACAAGCAACTGCCACAATGCCTGGCTATTTTTGTTGTTGTTGTAGTTGTCATTGTTGTTTAGCTGTCCTGGGCTGGGTTTGAACCTGCTACCCTTGATGTATGTGGTTGGTGCCATAACCATTGTGGTACAGGGGCCAAGCCATAATTTTAGTTTTCTCGAAATAATTTCAATTAATATATATTTTAAGAGTTCACCTGAATTTATTGCAGCATAAAAGAGAATATTATATTTAGCATTTACTTGCTGATGTTCATGAGCACCAGAAACACATTGACTTATGTAAGCCCCAGTGACCTTTACTACATTGTGCTCATGCATTTTAATGCTACTTACCTTTCAAGTATTATTTCCATACAATGAAAATTGTCAATATTTACTAATCTCTATTTAATTATTTATTTGTAAGACACAGTCTCAAGCTGTTGCCCTGGGTAGAGTGCTCTGGCGTCATAGCTCCCAGCCACCTCCAACTCTTGAACTCGAGCAGTCCTCTTGCCTCAGTTTTTCTATTTTTAGTAGAAACAGGTCTCACTTTAGGCTCAGGCTGGTCTTGACCTCCTGAGCTCAAGCAATCCACCCTCCTCGGCCTCCTAGGTGGAATATTTATTAATCTTTATCCACATATTTATCCTTCCTATTGTTCTTTAGTCTTTCTGAAATTCCAAGTGTATCTCTCAGATCATTTTCCTCATGTGTGAAGAACTGCCTTTAGCATTACATTGTTTTAAGAGAAGATTAGCTGGCAAAAATGACCCTCAGGTTTATTTTTGAAATTATTTTTATTTTATCTATACTTTTTGTTAATTTTGAAAAAATATTCAGAAAGGTAAACATAGAAAGAATAGTATAAATAAATCTTGGATGCTTTTACTTTTATTATATTTATTTTCTCTCTGTACACATGCACACACAAAAACACAGTCCACACATTGCTCTCAAAAACTTACTCACACACACTCTACATGCTTCACACAAATATATTATTTTTTGAATCACGTGAAAGTAAGATGCATATATCATGTTCTTTTCTTGCCATATAGTTCAATGTGTATTTCCTAAAAATGAGAGCATTCTCTTGATATGACATCTAGCAAAATTAAGTAAAGGTGAAAAATAATATTATCTAATACTAAATGTCATTCAGACTTGTCAGCTTTACAAAATGTCCCTATTCAAAAAACAATTTACCCCAGGTTTTATGCCTCTTTGCTACCTTTTATTGTAAAGTAGCAAGAGGCAGTTTTTTTTGTTTTTCATAACTTTTGTATTTATTTGAAGGGTGCAGACCAGTTACTTTGTATGTTGTGTGTGTTCTCTCTATATATGTATAAACACACACACACACACACACATATATTTATCAATATAGTGTATACAGAGAGTATTGACCCTCAATTGCTTTTTTAAATGATACTTTCTCATCAAGAACCAGGCTCCACGGAAATACCGTAGAGGCAATATCGTGTTCTTCTTACTCTATCATATGAGGGGAGCATGTGCTGTCATTTTACTGAATACTGCTGATTTTAAAATTTGATTATTGTTTAAGGTGGTGTTGGATAGGTTTCTTCATTGTACCGCTATTATTTTATCTTTTCTGCTTATTAAGTAATCTGTATGAAGATAGTTTGTTATAATGCAGCTGTCTATGTCCTTCAAACTTGCCTACAAACTGCCTTTAGCATTACATTGTTACATTGTTTGCATTACATAGGCAGTTTGCCTATTTTTATGACACATTAAGAGTTTTTGTCTGAATCAGTATTGATGGATGCCAAAAGATGGTTTTCCAGTTTCATTCCAGGATTTATTTCTTGTTTGTTTGGTTGATTTTATATCAGTGGGGCCTCATCTACTCTTATTTTCTTCAAAGGATCGTAGTAACCTATTATTGGTGTTCATTGTAATGTTCAATGAACACCAATAATTTGTAATTTCAAATTATTACAAATTTAGCCAGAGACCCTTTAAATTGCTCCTTAAATTTGCCTTTTAGACATATTTTCATTATTCTTTTGGTTTTTCTTTAATTTTCTGGCACATTAAAATGCTTTAGACTCAGACATTTTTCCTATATTATTCATGCCATTAAGTAAAGATTAATTAAAAGATCCATTTAATTGAGAGTGGCATTTAAAGATCAATATTTGGCCAGTAAGTATGCTTATAACTTTCAAGTCCTTTTTTTTTGTGCCTCATCCCACCTTGGAGTAGATGTTTTAATTTGCTTAAGCAAGGCAATGTTTCTCCAAATTTAGAAGTTAACAAGTTATTTCCAATAATATAAATCTCTAAGGAATATGGTTTACAAATACATGCCTTCTAGAACTTTTTAGTAAATCACATTATCTAGTTTGTCAATATTGATCAAACTATTCCCATATAACTTAATTTCCATAGAAAAAATGCATTTACTTTGATGTACTATTCCAATATGTATATTTACATATATTTACAATCATGTATAAACAATTCTATCAGTACATGTGTCACAATAAATAAGAAGAATTTATTGTTACTGTGAATATGGTCATTTATTATTGTACATTAGCTTGGAAAAAATGTGTATTTTGCTTCTTTTTAAAATTTACAATTTAAAAATCTAATTTAGATAAGTTACCACGAAGAAATATAAATTAGAAAATTATTCAGAGAAAATATTGTGCATAATTAGCCCCTGAACATTAAGAGATGGCTAGTATCCATGGTTACACTGTCATTATTTGAAAGGTCTGCCCCTTCTAACAGAGCAGAGTATGCCTGTTATTTTTTTATCACTCAAATATTAAAGGTAGGAGTAGATATAATATATAGAAACAATAAATCAAGCATATTTCATATCATACCATTTCAATGAGTGTGTACTATTTATCTATGGGTTCTCAGTTGTGTCAAATACTATACAGGGTGTTCATAAAGTTCATGAGCAATTTACTATGTTAAACTACTTAAACTGCACTTGAACTTTATGTCCACCCTGTACAGTTATGTAAGAATGGAATAGGTAGCTGGCTTCCAATGGTTCACAATTTAAAGAAGTGGGAAAAATCCTGAACATGGTTTGAAACATGATGTTTGTAAATCAATTGTGATTCCAAACTAATAATTATGTTCTCTACAGATGGTTAAAATTTGGCCTATTTCAAGTCATACTGGATTTATCAGAAACCTAAAATTATATAATCACACAGGAAGAGTTTTATGTTTCCTATGACTTTAGTAAGAATTTTTTTATTATTTATCATTAAATTGTATATTTCCTTATGAGTTGAACTCAATCTTCTTTCTAATGGTTAAGTATTTTATGCCTCAGGGTCTCCAGAGGGGAAAGTGTTTGTGTGTGCATTCAATTATTAACGAGTGTTGAATTTGAATTTTTCAAAAATATCTTTTGTTAGAAATTATGGTAGTTATGTGCTCTTCGGTATTGTTTACACTCTGATTTACTTTATATTAAGTGACACATTGATATAGTTTATTGTCTTAATACACATCTTAATATTATTCATTCTATTAATATGGCTCATCTTTGTATAAATCACTCTTTTTTGCATTGATTTTATTTTTTGTAGCAAAACCTAAGCCCATGGGTGTCAAAATTATAGTAGTGATACTAATTTTAGACGAAAATCACGACTATCAAATATGAAAAATGCTATAAGAGAAAAGTAGCTTTATGTTGAGGAATAGATTGGACCAGTATTAAATTGCAGCTGGCAAAGGAGTGAAATTGCTGAAGAGGTGACATTTAATTTGACACATGAAGAATGTGTAAGATTTTAGCAAGATGAAAATTTGGAAAAAGAATTCCAGGTTATGAAAATTGAGAGTGAATGTATGTGTGTGTTTTCTCTTCTAAAAGTAAAAGAATAGTAGCCACGGTAGCTCAATTGTTGTGAATACAATAACTAGGGTGAGCAGAAATAGTTAGAAATAAAATAATCCCTCTTTTTCCGGGGGCCGCACTATTTGTGATAGAACATTTATGTAAAATATAGGGAAATTTGTATTTACTCAAAATGTTAAATCTATATCATTGAATTAGAATAGCCTATAGCTAAATGCTTTATTATCTTTTGGAGATTGAAAATGAAACTCTGTTAGAATTTATAATTTCTCTCCCCTCTATATTGTTCATATGTGATTGCACGTTTGCTGACATATGGATTTGCTTAGTAATATATTAACCATCTTTTTCTCTGCTTCTTGTGTTTGTTCTTCTTTGGTGTTTGCACTTCAGTGTAATATGTTTTTAATTCTAATAATATGTGATGTAAATATTGTTTCAATAACATTTAAATAGTGCATACTAAATGGGAATATTTAGCATAAAACAAATGCTTTAGCATTAATATTTTATAAAGCTCAGCTAAGCAAAAATTAAGAAATGAAAAATTACCCAAGACCCTCAAGAAAGGGCAATTTGTATCCTGTGTTTAGCATCCCCTTTTATTTGTGCATATAAATACATTTCAACAGAAACAGTTATTGTTAATAACTTTCCCTTTTATATTATAAGGCAGCATGAAGTTTTCACTATTTAAGTCTTATTTTAAGCTCAATTTATAATATTTGTTTGTCATTTTATGGATGTGTAACAGAGTAAGATTTTCAGACATTTAGCAGGGTGGTTCTCCAATTTTCCACACTTTTAGATCTGTAATTACTTACTCACAATATTTGTATTAGGTATGAAAACAATGGTAGCTTCCTATGTCCACTACACTTGTAAGAAGAGCTAATGCAGCTGAAAGATGGATGGAATCCATCACAGTCTTGTCTGTGATTTCAGAAATAGTTTCTTGAGGCTCCTAGAGGCAAATTAAAGCCTCATTAAAAAAGAAATATATACTATGATTTTTATATTCTAAATGAAGTGGCATATTGAAGTTTCATAAAATAATATTCTGTAGGATAGAAAATTGTGAAGCTGAAAGTGAATTTATTTTGTACAAAGAAAGAGAAAATTTTGACTACCTGATAAAAGAAAAAAAAATCAATGAAACATGAGTATTAATGCTTCTGTGAAGGGGTCTAGATCCATGAACTGTGACCAAGAATTATCATTAGAAATCATATTTAGTTATGTGGGATCTGAGAGGTAAGAGGATTTATTCCTTGGGAGAAGGTGATAGAGCAAAAAAGAGAAGTTGTTTTGTTCAACATGATACTATCCAAGTAAAATTTTTATATTAGAAGCCTTAAGTAGGCACACTTAGTCCTGGAGTTGAGTAGATGATTTTCTGTGCAAGAAGATCCGGCTATTCAATATCTTACCAAGATTCGGCAAAGTGTGAGTTATAAGAGAAGGTGTAAGTGACCATTATACTCTTGATGTCTGGAAAGCAAAGAGGGATAGGGACATGGACATGGAAGCTCAGGTCTACTCGGGTGAATTACAATTGACAAATTATAATATCTGTTTGTCATTTTATGGATGTGTACATATGAACAGAAGACAGCATGCTCAAAGGCTACTGTACAGAGAAAAGACTCCATTGTCCTTAAACTTTTAAGCTTCTTAGAAGTCACAACATTCTAAATAAAGAACAGAAAAAAGATAGTTCTGAATCAATTTTCTGCTTATTCAAACAAACAAGGCAATGTGTATTCCAATTATAATCCAATTATTAATTTTAAATCCAATTTAAAATTACTAAATTAATATTTAGTAATTAATATAATTTTTGACTAGATAAATAGAAACTTGAAAATTAACCTTAGTTATGGATTACTGTAAACATCAGAATGTGACTATCTGATTTATACTATGACAGTTGTCTCATGTATTTTGTTATAATTCATAAAACATCAAATTGTATGTAAGAAAAAGGTATTTTAACCAAATGGGCCGATAAAAAGCGAAATGAACATTTTTGCACTCATTCAGTTGTTCAATATCCTGAATTATCTTTACCGTATATGTAGACTTGCATCTTTTAAAATGATTTCAGATCATGCATTTTGTTTTAATTGTACTGTCTGTAAATCTGCAGAACTAATGAATTATTCAACAAAACTTATAATTACTGAGGTTACGTATATAACCCTAATTTCTTTATTTCCAGTCTTAGCTGGACTTCATCAACAGAAGGGTAACAGGAAAACCTCTAAATACTTGGAAATTAATCAGAACACTTTGAAGTAATTCATGAATAAAGGGCAATAGCATATACTAACTGCTTCATCTTTGTCCATCCTCTACTTTCCAATAAAACAATAGCCTTAAGCGAACAAAAATACTTCTCTATTTTTCTTGTCCTTACATTTTGTAGATTTGCTTAGTTTAGGTATAAGTCTGCATAATGTTGGCTTCATGAGTCCAGAGTGGTGTTATTCTCTACTATTTTCTGAAAAAGATTTGAAGACTTGATATTATTTCTTCCTAAACTGGTGGAATTCACCATACAATCAATAATCATCCAGGCTTTGAAGATTACATTGGGAAGGTTTTAAACAAACAGTTCATTAAAAAAAGCCCCAAACAAACAAGAAAACTAGTACATGTGGATAAATGTTTCTGTGCATTATTTGATAAGAGGAAAACTTAGACTTGGCTATTTGAGAACAAATGTGTCAGAGTAAAATACTACATGAATTTATCTGCAAGTATGTGGTGCTAGCTTTTATTTCAAATTAAATATTGCCTTATTTGATATTCCAGAAACTGTACCACTCCTCTAATTACATGTGAGTATATGATGTTATGCTTCTAATTGTACATTATTTATATGGAATGAAATGATAAACTCTCAAGATGTTCTTGCGTAATTTATTTTTTCTGCCAGTAGGGAGAAATGTCAGACAATAAAATTCACAGTCAAACTCTTGAAATTTTCTGATAGATTAATTTGCACCATAGGTTTGATTGAATGAACACACAATTTGAGCAACTCAAACATCAATTGAAAAATTGAGAGCCCAGATGAGTCCGAATCTTCCAGAAGACTTACATTTTAGAGACACCCAGGGTCAACTGGAGGAGGTCAGGTCCTTCTTCTCCCCCCATGCTCCTCACACAGCGAGGGGCAGTGACTAAGGTGACGTTGAGACCCGAAGCAACAGCGATCCCGGCTTTTAAGTCATAAATTACCTTGAATACAATCTTTATTGCTTTGATTGATATAGTGATTTAGAATGTTGTGACTTCTAAGCAGCTTAAACTTTATAGCAATTAAAATTTTTCTCAAACCACATATACAAAGAAAGAAAAATGCTTCCACTTAAGATTAACCTGTTTTGTCTTTAACGTTTACTTTCTAATGCAGTGATAGAAAATCAGCTCTGCAACATTTGAAATGCTTCATTAACCTCAATTAGACAAAACAAGGGCTGCATAATAATTTTTTAAAAGCATAAGAAATCTATGGGTATAATCTTCAGCATGCCATTTAGCAGAAATGCTATCTATAGTGATGAAACGTATCTTTTCATAGGGAGATGATTCAATGCTCAAAGGAAATGAGTTTTAGTAAGTGCAGTGTCCAGTGCCGCTAATGAGTGCTGTCTTCACATACAAGTAGAGTCATCGCTGTTTCTGACTCTGAGGACGATTTCCTGGTAATGTCTTGATCATTGGAGGACCTTGTTTCAACTATCTAGATTTAAGCATTCCCAGAGCAGATGCTGGTTTTGAAAAGTGAAAAAAGAAAGGAAAGAAAGTAAAAAGAAATTATTTCCAGCTGTTTTCTGCTTACAATAGATAATGCTTATGGAGTACATATATTTGTGAGACCATTTTCTAAATTATTTCAGATCTTACTTAAATATCATAAAATTCTTTCGAGATTGTTAGACTTGCTGTTCTAAATTCATAGCATTAGAAACCGATGATTAATGAGTTCAATTAGTTCGCTCATTGTCACACAGCTAAGAAATGGAATCAACGTTCAAACCAAAGACTACCTGAGTCCAGCACTTGATTCAGAAATGTATTTAAATATTTTTTCATAATCCTCTAAAGGTTAATATCCACATTTATAAGGAAATAGAGATTTAACAAGACTCCATAATTTATAAAATGAAAGTATACCGTTTTTTGGAAAAACTGGAATTGAAATCTAGTGTCTCTGTACTGTGCCATTCCACTCTTGAAAATCATAATGGAAAATCTCAATGTATTAAAAAATAGAAAACTTAAATAAGAAGTCTTTAAATAGAGAAAGAATCTCAAAAGCTAAAAGAGTCCAGATAAATACATGCACTTTTAAAGATAGTTCTGACTGTCCTCACATTTGTAAAGGATCAATTCTTGCTGAAGAGATCTGTATTTCCCAAAACCCTGCCAACCAAATTCAAATTTCTCAATGTGTTTTGGTTACCTTCTTAATCTATTAGATTTATTTGATTTGAAGATGGGATGCCAAAGGGTAAACATATTACATATAGTAATAGCAGCAGCAGCAGCACAGAAAAACCTATTGAATAATTTCTATAGGGCAGGCTCAGAGCTGACTGCTTACAAGCATGAGCTCACTTAATCCTTACAGCAATGCTGTAATATAAAAACTAATTATTCCTATTTTGTAGGTGAGAGAACAAGCTTAAACTTGCTAATTAACACTTCCGAGTTCACACAGCGAGGAAGCGGCACTGCTGGCTTCTGAGTATATGTTGTTGCACTATAATGTTCACACTCTTAATTGTTAAGCAATACTTGTGTTTATATATTTAGTAAGAGCTCAGTGTATGGCTACACATAATTAATTTATTGAATATAGTAGGTTTATGTTGAATAACTAGAGATATTTTAGTAGCATATATAGAGAAACTAAACTGACTTTGAAATGACATGAAGACTCCTTAAGATCACGGAATGATGATATATCTGTTCTGCTACTCAATGCCGAAGACTCACACATTGTTAACAGGTGCAAAATCTGGTTGAATATTTTTTAAAAAACGTAAAAGTTTCACTACTATATGCTCAAAACTGTTTCTTGGAAACAGAGAATAAAAGGGACTCCTTATTTAATATACTATTTTCACTTGACTTCCTTTATTTCCTGAGTCCTCTGTTTTAAGTACATTACTCTTCTTTAAAAAAAAAATAATAAATATAAAATAGTCAGCCTGCATATTTTTAGGGTAGTAAGGATGGCAAAATGCATTTAAAAGTTAACAGCATGTATATCTAGCCCAGCAACAGTGAAACTGAGGAGATGGGGGTATATTTTTGTACAGTGAAACTCATTTTTATCCAATTATCTGCATTTCCTATGACTATTATATCTGTCAACCATGTTCATACAAAATTGCCGAAGGTCAATGCCTCAGATATTAAGTTCTGTCACACTGAGCCTGGGTAAAGTGACTTCAGAGGAATTGGACAGATTTTGAATAGGTAAAGGTTGCTATTCTGCCAATATGTGTTGGTATTGAAGACTGAAGTAATGTCACTAGTCACCACTGAGTTAAGGTCATGTTCTAATGACAGTCCCCATGTCAATCAGAAAGGCCTCTGGTACAAGATATAGTGCATATTAATCCAACCCAAGGGAACTGCAAATAATGGGTATGTTTCTCAAACAGGTCAACTCTCAAATAATGATGGAAATATTTGTAGGCTCAAAGTGTCACATTCAGCAGAAAGCTAATAGTTGTACAAAGGCTTCTCTTTTTATCATGAAGACTATTGCAGTTATCGAGGTGGGTTTCTAACATGATTATTGCCATTAGTCTTTGAAATGGCATTTATACAGGCCAGCGTTCTTAAACTATTTTGACATTTCGAAGGCCCCTAATCATTTTCCCTCATCTTATTAAACCTATGGCCTAGACAGCAATCTGATCTCTACCTTCCCGGGGCATATGATATAGTGTTTTGTTTCTTACAAGCTTTAAACATTGCACTAAAACACATAAAAGGTGATTGAAGCTTAACCTTCCCATTTTCTGCTTGAAAAGAAAGTCCCCAGCCAAGGAGTGCAGATTCAGCTAAGTGCTGAATAACGTCACTGTGCGTCTAAGAGTAGGAAGGAAAAATTAGTTCCTTTATAATGATAGGTGTAGCCCAATGAGGAAAAGAAGATTTATCTTCAAAAGGGTCATCTTCAAGATACTTTTCTAGATAATGCTGGTTCCTGGGTATAAACTCATCTAGAGGTATCAGTTCTCTATCTTGGATTCTGGCCAAAGTAATGGGATAAAATGGGAAGCTGGGAAAAGGAAAAACCCCATACAAATACATCGCTAACATATCTTTGTGGTTTTCTGTCTTACTGGGCATTCTTTTCTGTATAGGTACTTTGTAGATGGAAAAAGGTTGAACTTTTTCCATTTTTCTGAACTTCTGTCATATGGACACATTGATGACATGTAAAATATACCTAAAAAAAAATCACAGTTCCTGCAATATGAATTAGTAGCCAACTGTTGTTATATAAATGTAGGCAGTCAATTTATCTTCGACTTCTACAGTTTATTTAACCAAATGCGTTTGTCTTAAGTTAAATTCAGCACTATAGGTGTCACAAATTCTTCTACATAATCTACAGCCACCAATCATTTCTCTGAAATAGGCTCTTCTTTCACCAAGACCTTGGTAATATAACACATTTTTTGATGTTTTCTAAGTTAAATATTTGGCACGATCTAACATTTGCACTATCACGATGCAAGTCATTCATTCATTGTTGTTGTTGAAGCAATGTCTATGTTTGTTATATAATATGGCATGGATTTATAACTCTGTCCACAACTATTTGGCTTCTGTCTAAATGGTATATAGGCAGTCAATAAAGGCAGTGTCCAACTTACAAACGGGTTGTGTTCTGAAAATACACTTATAACTTGGTTGTCTAGAAGTTAGAGTAAATTTTTCCATGTAATCAATGTAATAACAGGTTTCTCAGTCAGATTTTTTCAATGCAAGTTCTATATCATACGATCAATGATATTACAGTCTAGAAAAGAATGAAAAAGGGAGAGATGAATTTTGCCTGAGATACCAACTTTTCATAAGAAAAATAAGTGGAATTTTATAAACAGAAAACCGTGATTTGTTACTATCCCTTTACCTTTTGCATCCCAATTACCCAAACCATCAGGGACATCACTCTTGGGCTTGCCCTCCATCAGCCCAATCTCTTGCATTATGTCGCCCTTTCCAATTTGATATTCTTGTTCTCCTTAATCGTAACATTTTGTCTTTTATAAACAATCTAACTAAGAAGTTAATGAGTTTCAACAACACTTTGAAGGGGTCACAGGTATAAGCTACTTTACAGAAGAGACATGCCTACTCAGTCTTTTATTATCTTCTACTTGGAATAGTACTGACATAGTACTTAGCCCGCACTTAGTAATGACCCGAATACAGAATGAATATGGTATGTCTATATTTCATAATATGCAATAATCACATAGAGTATCCCTTCCCTAATATTTTCTATTATCTAATAACAGTAATATAGTAAGCAATCTATAAAGTAAGCTTATAAAGTAAGCAAAGATGCTTACTTTCAATGGAGGCCTTACATTTTTAAAGAAATTTGGCAACTTCTTTAAGTAAAGGGAAATAACGAGCACCTACTAAGTCCTGGACATATTTTATATGAATTTATTCAAGTTAAAGTAAAATCAGTAGAGGCCAAAGATTCTACTTTCTAGATCACAAAATGGGGACTTCGTGACTTTAAGACACTAGCCCAAGGAAGGCCACTATTAGAGTTCCAACCCGTCATGGCTAGCTTCAACTCTACACTCTTTCTGTTAACATAAGCTGAAAAATAAATGTTTTCATAACCAAAATTATTATATATAAAAATAAAGATTTTACAAAATGTGGAAGAAACATGTCATTGATGATTTTTATTTTCTTCTTTGTGCTCAAATAACTTAGGTCTTGGGTGGTGCCTGTGGCTCAGTGTGTAGGGCGCCGGCCCCATATACCAAGGGGGGCAGGTTCAAACCTGGCCCTGGCTGAACTGCAACAAAAAAATAGCCGGGCATTGTGGCGGGCTCCTGTAGTCCCAGTTACTTGGGAGGCTGAGGCAAGAGAATTGCCTAAGCCCAGGAAGCTGGAGGTTGCTGTGAGCCATGAAGCCATGGCACTCTACAAAGGGTGACGAAGTAAGACTCTGTCTCTAAAAAACAAAAACAAACAAACAAAAAACCCAAAAGAATAATAACTGAGGTCTTAAAATGTAATTGAATGTCTGCCCCTGTTCATCCTCTTTGCTTATTTTCACTCTGTCTGAAAACCTTTATTTTCCAAAAGGCCAGTGCTTTCTGAGGATAGGTACTGGTCCGCGATCTCAAAGGTCTGTGTCTAACTCCTCACTGCAGGCTGTAACTATGCTTTGAATGATCAATGAGTACTTTTAAACCCATCATATAAAAGAGAACTATTTCTTAACTTGAAAAAAAACTTGCCTTCATTGATATAATTTTCTCTTAATAATACATTTGTCTACATTTGTATGTCTTTCCATGAGGTGCCTTAAAATGTTTCTTTCTTCTACCTGGATACTTATAAATACTAGTCAGCAGCTTACGAATGTGGCAAAGCTATGACACTTGAAAATAGAGACACGACTTAATATTCTGTGTTCTTGAGCAAAAAATTCAAATTAATCAGAGGCAGTTTCTTTCTAGAGGAGAAAAAGTAGAAATTTAAGCAATTTTCTGATCATTTGTGTCAAGCAGGCAGCTAATCTGAATAGTTCATACACTTATTGTATTAACAGGAAAGAATGAAGGGCTCTTACCCCAAATTATTCAACTCTTGTCTGAAATTATCCTGACAGCTGATTCTGAAAACACAGGTTGGGACATGGCTTCCTGGTCCTGAGTTACATGCAGGAGTTAAGAACTTCATTCTCTTCCCAGGAGGTCATCATAAACCTAGTAAGGCAGCATTGCCAAGGGTATTGCTTTTCAAACAATTTGAGAAGAATTACACCAGTATTATTGGATTCCCTCTGATTTGGCTCTTGAATATTGAGGGACATTCTGATAAAAGAATGAATTGAAACACAAATTTAACCACACAGAGTGTTAATAATCAAGCCAGTTGGTCTCTGTGACAATTTCAAACCCAAGGAAGTAGTACATTACTTCCTAGTAATTTAGTTGCACGAATTCTTATACTCGATTAATTTAGGTTTGTATGTGTTAAAGTACAGCATTAAGAAAATGAAAATAGGGAGGTGGGGGTCATGGTGTGTGACCCACCTTTTGGGGGCAGGATACAATTATAAGAGGGACTTCACCCAACCAATGCAATCAATGTAAACTGGTTCTTTGTACCCTCAATGGATCCCCAAGAATAAAATAATGATAATAAAAATAGTTATAATAAAAAAGAATGAAAATTGCAAAGCTCATGATTTAATGTAGGTAAAAAGATAAGAGTCATATTTGAATTTCCCCTTTCAATTTCCCCTTGTTTTCAAAAATAACTTCAGTATTTTATCAGATTGGTTGGATTATGTTGGCAAATGTCAGGAGATTCAAATAGCAACAGTATATATATGCATATATATATATATATAAAATACGTATATGTATGTATATATGTATAAATATATATATATATATTTTTTTTTTTTACTCACGCTACATAAATGGCACAGTTCGGCAGTTATACTCAAAGACCTAACCATGGCAGCAGTAGTAAGGGTAGTCAGCGAATCCAAATGCACTGACTCTTAAACTTTCTACCTGCAAGTAAGGTACCTGATTTAAGTTTGTTCTGCAAAGCAATCTTCATTACCATATCTAACTTAAGATCAGACGGGTTGCACTGGGAGGCAGAATGACAGAATTACTTGAGGATCCCTGGCACCAATGTTCATCATGTTTCTTATGTTCCATGTGTCCTTTTCTGTCTGAGCAGCCTGAAGTTGGAGATTCAAGAACCTCACATCAGTTTTAGATTCAACAGGAAGTGTTGCTTGATACAGTATCTTGAGCAAGTTACTAAACCTGTCTATGTTTCTGATACCTTCATCTGTGCGGTGGGGATAATAGCAGTATGGTACCTGAACCTCAAATGTATGTTGTGAGTATTATGTAGAAAATACATCTGAAGCTTCTTGGAACACTTGGAATACTTCTCGGAAGCATTTAATAAATGTGAGTGATGATTGGAAGTGCTCTTTTCTTCCCACACTCTAAAGGACTCTTCTAATGCAAACGATATTGTTTCCATTTCTCCCTCTCCTGTTTTCTAGGCAGGTATATAGTTTAAATGTGTTTTAATCATTCAGCAGCATCATCTTTATTTTCTTAATGGATCTAAACTTTAAATTGATATGATTATCATAATTTCTTCATAATTCGATCATTTTTGCTTTAACTGTTTTGCAGCTATTCTGTCATGTGTATACTTATTCAGAAATATAACACACACACACACACACACATATATTGCAAATTGCTTTTTTAACCAGAATGTGATGGCTTTTTAAAATCCTTGTTAATGATTTCAATTTTCAGTACATTTTTTCTGACATTGTAAAAAGCCACTATGTGATTTTAATTATTATTTGCTAGTGCATGCTTGTTTTCCTGTTTACTTTAAACCTGGATTTTTATGTTTTACAAATCACTCTTTTAAATACTTAGATGTTGTGAGGCTCTGCTCTAAAACAGATGTACATATTTTGGTTATTGATATATTTGGAAGTCTTTTGATCATTATTACGTTTGAACAGTGACTGACTCATTTTGAGAAGCTAAAATAATTACTTAATGAAGAATGAAGGAAAAGATTTTGTTTTTTCAGTTTATCATTCCTTTTCTTTTCATCTGTTTTATCCTTCATTTCTACATACGTTTTAAAAATTGGACATTTTAAAATAACTTTTTCATGCTAAGTGATTTTTATTCAAAATATATTATTCTAAAGGTTACTTTAAACTTTAACATATACATAGACTAAGCAATTCTAGCTTTATTAAGCAATTTCACAACCTTTTGAAATGACCATTATGATAATTTTTATATGATTTACATTAGTACTTTGTATGTTCTTCTTGTGTTTTGGTAAATAATAATTGTTATTATTCTCACATCCCTTCTTTTACAGCTTTTATTAATATCTATTAACTTTTTTATTCACTATTCCATCTTTCTCCACCTTCATTTCTGAACTTACTTTCTCCTATCTTTGTTCTGTTTAGTAAATGCTTGTGAGTTTTATTTTATGGAGAATGATACATTTTACCTAATGACTGACTGATGGACAGGGTAAATATAGAATTTAAACTTGATGATCAATTTTACCTCTTTGCTGTAAAATTTTATTTGATTATATTCTGATAGCTATTTAGGTTGAAGAAATAGCTTTTAGTTTAATTGGTCTTCCTTTGGAGCCAACCACTCTGCTTTTTTATAAATTATTTTTTATTGTAGTATGTATGTATAAAATACATATAAATCTTAAATGTACAATTCAAAGCATTTTTATAGATATAAACACCATATAAATCACACCTCTAGCAAGATGTGGAATAGTTTTGCCACTTCCGAAAGATCTTTCCTTCTTTCCTGCCCTTTTGCATTAACTACACCCTATAGAGACAGCGGCTATTATGTTGGTTTGGTTTAATTATCCTTATATTTGAATTTCATATACATGAAATCATAAAATATTTTATTTATCTGGCACCAAGATATATATTTATATATTTATAGATATATATAGATATAAATTTATCTATATTTATATTTATTTATAAATATATCTATATATATAAATATGTATCTATAGATAGATATCTATATATCTAGATATATCTATCTATAGATACATATCTATATATAAATAGATCATATTATATATATCTATATATAAATAGATATAGATCTATAGATCATATTATATATAGACATATATATATAAATAGATCATATTATATATATAGATATATATAGATCTATATCTATTTATATATAGATATCTATATATAATATGGTCTATTTATATATAGATATGTATATATATCTATAGATTATATCTAGATCTATCTATATATAGATATAAATATATCTATATTTATATTTATATATAAACATCTATATACAAATAAATATCTTTAAATATAAAGATATCTAAAAAAAGATCTATATAGGTGTCTATCTATCTATATAGATATAAAATACTGACATTTAAGTGTTAGCCATGTTATAGTGTGTGTCAGTAATTTGTTTGAATTTATAGTGCGCAGTATTTTACTTCACTATTACAGCATACTTTTTATCCAGTCATCTACTCATAAACAGTTGGGATATTTCCTCTTTAAGGTTATTATGAATAAAGCTGCTATTAAATTACTGTGCAAGTCTGTGGAGATGTATTATTTCATTTTTCTTAAATACATAGCTGAAAATGAAATTACTAAGGTAAATCTCATATTTATATGTAAGTAACAAAAAAGTGATTTTAAAAATTATGTTTATGAATTAACAATAGACAAAATAATTAAGAATAATTTATTAGGTATAAGATAATTACACTAAAAACTACCCAACTGGGGAGATGGATAGTAATTGATTACTTGGTATGGGGATTCCTGTTGAGAAGATGAAAATGTTCTTAGACTGAGTTAAAATGATGGTTGCACAATATGATGAATATATTATTAATAAATGTCATTAAATAATTCATCTTAGCATGGTTACATAAATTTCACCTCAATAAAACAAACAAAAAAAAACTACAGGACATAGCCAGGAGAAACTAAAGAAAATAGATATAGGGACTTTTGTTTGAGTTAAATAAGTAAATAAAGTAAATGGTACAGAAGATTGCTTAGCTTTAAGAAATAACTCAATACATGATGACTCATTATACTATTACTTAAAAAATGGAATCAAACTATATTCTATTACTTTTTTGATATTGAAAAAATTACTTTTCTCTATAAGTATTTATAAAACAGATCCCCTGAGTATTGTCATCATCATAACAATTAATATTATTAATTATAGGTTTACTGCAGATCACCAGGAAGTAAACCTATCATAATCATAACAATGAAGGTTATTATGCTAACTTAGCCCTAAATCTCCTCATTAATAAAATGGAACCAATTAAAATGTTGAAATTCAAGCTCTCAGGCTTAGGGTTTGGACACTAATTGTTAATACTGGATACACTGGCCTCATCTAATTAGCTCAAACATTGTTTTTTCCTAATGTATCTGTTCTAATATTTTATTACATGAATATTTCCTAATTCCTCGCTGTTTGACAAGATGTTTACTTCCCAATAGACCTAGCTTTTGGCAGTATTTGTTCTTTTTATTTCTATATCTTGCCTAGCTTTTGCTGTGGAAAATTTTCTCTGTGCCTGTGATTCTGGTAATAAGCTTTTAATCCAATTTGCATACTGGTACTGGCCTTATCTAAAACAACTGCCTCCTTGCTTCCCTTTGTTCAGTATTATCAGCCCTCACCTATCAATATATTAATGCCTTAAAATAAGCACACAGCATAATCTAGTACCAAGATCGCTTTTGTTAAAAGAGGTACCGAGAACATAAACCTATTATCTTTGCATTCCAGACCAATCAAACTACCTAAACTAGCATTTTGCAAAATTGTGTCGCAATTACAAAACAAGAAAGTATAGTGCAGGGTGACCAGAATGATAAGCTGATAGAAATTTTATGTGAGGCACAAATGAATAAAAAAAGAGAGAGAGAAAGAAAGAGAGATAAAAGCAAAAACAAAATCAAATAAACAAAAAAAACCACCCTGGGGTCCTAGAGACTTTTCCTCCCAAAGGAAAAAGGATTTGGTGGTCTATAACAGAGGTCTTTAAATAATTGAAGTGGCCTCGAGAGAGAGGATGAATCTTTGTCATTCCTGACAACAATATCGGGATTAACATGTGACTTCCACACATAACTCCTATTCCATTCCATGGAAGATATCGCTTATAGTTTCTGCCCTAAGAAGGATGGTAAGTCCTCTAAGAGTTTTTTGAGCAATAATAAGTAATGTGTTAAAAGAGGGAGTAAGACATCTTGCTTTATAAAAAATACCTAATCTAAATATCCTACAAGTGGGAAAAAAAGAGACACATTTTAATAAGTTCCTCTGCATGAAAATGGATCATTACCTAATAGAAACATTAAAAATCCTACTATAAAATAGCAGTGTACTTTTATATATTTTATATATTTACTATCTATTACTACTATAATAAATATTTAAATATTTTTAAACCATCTCCCCACATTTACTGTTTTATATATTATAATTTCCTTTTTAATTTAAACTATGTTTCTTTTTAGTACTTTAAAAAATTATTTTGCATTATTATGGGTGTGAATAGTTATGTATCTGTATAGCGTACATGTAATGTTTTGACATAGGCGTACAATGTGAATTAATCAAATCAGGGTAATTCATCAATCACCTCAGTCATTTATTATTTCTTTCATGTTATGGACATTCTCATTCTACTCTGTTCGTTATTTTAAAGTATATTCTAGCTTATTATTGATTATAGTCACTTTGTTGTGGTATTAAATATCTTTCAATGTATCTATCTATCTTTTTGCATTCATTAACCATCTGTATTTTATTTCCCCCTCCCCACTACACTTCCTAACCTCTAATAACCACCATTCTACTCATTGTCTCCATAAGATCCACTTTTTAATATTTAGCTCCCACATCTGAGTGAGAATCTGTGAGATTTCTGTGCTGGCTTTTTTTACCGAACATAATGTTCTCTAGTTACATCCATGTTGTTTCAAGTGGCAGGATTTCAATCTTTTTCGTTCTCTTGTGTATATATGCAACAATTTCTTTATCCATTTGTCCTTTGATTTAGCTTGATTCCAAATCTTGACTAGTGCTGAGAGAAACATGTGAGTGCAATTATCTTTTCAATATTCCAAATTCCCTTCTTTTGGATACATACCCAGCAATGGGGTTGCTGGGTTATATGTTATTTCTATTTTTATTTGTTTGAGGAACTTCCAAACTGTTCTCCTTTTACTGGCTGCACTAATTTACATTCCCACCAACAGACTACAAGTGTTACCCTTTCTCCACATCCTCATCAGCATTTGTTATTGCCTGTCTTTTTGATAAAATCTCTTTTAACTTGTGTGAGGTGATATCTCACTGTATTCTCGACTTGTATTTCACTGATGACTAACAAAGTTGAGTACTTTTTCATATACCTATTGTCTACCTGTATCTCTTCTTTTAAAAAATGTCTGTTCAGATCCTTGGCCCGTTTTTTAACCAGATTATTTGGTTTTTGTCCTATTGAGTTGTTAGAGTTCCTTATATGCTGTAGTTATCCATCCCTTGTCAGATGGGTTCTTTATAAATATTCTCTCCCCTTCCATAGGTTGTCTCTTCCTTTGCCAATTGTTTCCTTCATTGTGCAGGTTTTTAGCTTGATATGATTCCATTTGTCCAATTTTTCTTTCTTTGCCTGTGCTATAAGTGTATTACTCAAGATGTCTTTGTCCACACTAATGTCCTGAAGCATTTCCCCAATGTTTGCTGTTAGTAGTTTCATACACAGTGCTTCATTCAGAAATGGAATCAATTTTATTCTAACGCTAGAATGCAATAAGACATTCAATAAAATTTATAATAAAAATGTTGGGTTTATATTACTGAAATATCAATGGCAACATCTCGTAATGAATGATTACAACCAAGGCCTGTACCACATTATGAATTAAAAAATAAGTCTTGAAAAAGTTCTACAGTGAAGCTGATGAGACATATGTCTTTAGAACCATGCCACTCACTTCAGCATAGTATGTCCCTGATTACTAATTTTGACTTTGTTAACATTTCAGCAATGAATGTTTACCTTAAATAAAAGGTTAACATTCTCTGCAGCATTCTAAAATTTTTGTCATATCTGAAGTTTCTGTAATGAGCAATTTTTTTTTTCTTAGAGACAGAGTCTTACTCTGTTTCCTTCAATAGAGTGCTGTGGCATCACAGCTCACAGCAACCTCAAACTCTTGGATTTAAGTGATTCTTTTGCCTCAGCCTCCTGAGTATCTGGAACTACAGGTGCCTGCCACAATGCCTGGCTATTTTTTGGTTGAAGTTGACATTGTTGTTTAGCTGACCCAGGCTGGGCTCGACCCCACCAGCCTTGATGTATGTGACTGGTGCCCTACTCACTGAGGTACAGGCACTGAACCTGTAATTAGCAATTATTAAAAGAAATTTTCATGGCATATTCATCTCATTGATATTTGAAAGTTCCTCAAATGTTTTCATCTTGTAATCAGGATTTCTTTTCTACATTACTTTTAGTTTATTTGCATTTGTCTTTTTATGTGAGATTTAACTCCACTTCATCAAACTTATTATAGTTTTTGCTTGTTACACATTAGTGGAAAACACAGACAAAAATAAACATTTAATGTAAACTGAATATTTCAGTCTCAAGTGTTAAAGCTTAGTGTATCAAGTTTGTTATATTCTAAGCATAGCAATACAGCATGGAAGAAACAACTCTGTACAAGGAAGTTTTGCATATGGCCTATCCATAAGACCTTTCCATGAGTGAACAAAATTTAGTGAAGTTTACGTCCATGAAACATAAATCTTTGAAAATGTTATATGAAAAATAACCATTTCTAACCAAAGTCTGTAAGATCTCAATTGACCTAGGATTTTAGTAAAATGAACACATAGTGTTTGTTACTGTGCTAATTCATCAACACAGTGGTTACATGGAACCTATTCTGAGAGGAAAGAGAAAGATACATGAGTTGGTTTCAAATCCCTACCCTAAGATCTTGCTGTGTAATAACTTTACAAATTCGTCGCTGTAAAAGCGGAGAAAGATTTAGAGTGAAAGGCCACATTGAATCACCAAATTTTTAGGTACTTCGTTCTCCTTCACAAAATGAATAAAATATATAATAACTAAAGATCCTTTAAAGAATATGTGTCTCATTAATTTAGTTCTCTAACTCTAAGATTTCATGGAGATTACAAGTTTTTGCAGAAGTGGTAATCTATGACAGGATTGAAAATACCGAAAATGGTATCCTTGGATTATAAATTTCAAAGAAATTTCTAGAAGTCAAAACATAACATCCTGTTGATTGCTTAATAAATGCAGAAAACCTTAAAGAAATGTAAAAAAAAAAAATCTGTAGCAAATGTGAACTTTATTTTCTTTGGAGACCCTAAACCAGAGTATGGCCCCAAACAGCATCATAGAGACCATTTTGTTGCAAACTAATATTTCACTGTAGGCAGATAGATAGATTCACTACTTGAAGTACATCTGGGTTGTTTTAGGTTTTGGCAACCTAAATAAAGCTCTTATGAACATGGACATGCAGAATTTTGTGTGCTTGTAAGCTTCATTTTCCTTGTGTAAATACTCAGGAATAAGACTGCTTGGTAGTATGCTAAGTTTATGAACTACTTTATAAACAAATCCGGACAGTTTCCCAAAGTTGCTATTTATTTTTATTCTCACCATTACTGTTTGAAAATGCCAGTTGCTCCACAAGCTCTCTAGCATTTTCTGTGTGTCTAGCAGATATGTAGTGTTGTCCCATTGTTTTTATTAAATTTGCTACTACCTAAGAGAAAATGAGGTTACACATCTTTTAATATGTTTAATTGCAATTTGTTTATCTTTTTGGTGAAGTATCTGCTCCCATTTTGCCCACTTGAATTTTTTGTTAGCCTGTTATTCAGTTTTGAGAGTTTTTTAAAATTATGAATAACACCAGTACTTTATCAGGTATGTGTTATAAATGTTTTGTTCTACTGTATCAATGGCCTTTTCATTTCCTAGTGAGGTTTTATAAAAAACAGAAAGTTTAACTTTTTTTAGATCCAGTATCGAATTCTTTCTTTTGTTTCTGCTTTTGTTTTCCTTATATGAAAATTTTGCCTAGAAAAAAGTAAAAAACAAAAAAAGGCTCATATCAGAAATTTGGTATTTTAGATTTAATATCTAATTTAATATCTATTCTGAGAAAATGTTTCTTTTGCAAATGATGTAAAATATAGGTCACATTTACATTTACTTTTTATGTACATTTATTTTTTACATAGTAATAATTATAGTTATCTAATTGTTTCAGTTCTATTTATTTGTCTCAGAAATTTAATTAAATACACATGTGATCTATGTCTGAATTTTCACTGACCTATGCATCTATTCTTTTAATGCCACCCTGTGTGACAAAGAAATTTTAAGATTAAAAATTAGGTCAAATGAATTCTTCAAATTTGTTTCTTTTCTAAATATTTTTTACTATTCTAGGTTCTTTCTTTTCCACATAATTTTAGGATCATCTATATACTCCCCTTGAATGCATACATATATGTATATAAAGCCTACTTGTTTGGGTTTGTACTGACTCTATAAAAGAATTTGGAAATAATTGACTTCATAAAAATGTTGAGTCTTTCAATCCACTTTAATGACATAGTTCATTTCTTTGTTTCATTTGGTCCATTTTTAATAAAAATCTAACATATTTTATAAAACTTTTATTTCACTTTATAAATGATTCTTTTTAAAAATCTTTCAATAGTCCTTATTAACATGTCAAAATATAATTATTACTAACATATGATCATTGTACTTGCTAAAGTCATTTGTTACTTGTAGCCTGTTTGTAGAATTTTGAGAAAATCCTATAGAGACAGATATCTCTTGTGAGAAGAGAATTTTTTTTTCTTTACCACATGACTAGACCTCTAATGTGATATTGAATAAATAACCATAATGTGATCTGACCATGCTCGTTTTTTCCTTATATTAAGTTAATAACATTTTTCTTTCACCATTAGTTATAATATCAGCTGTATCTTTTTTATTATACTAATCAGGTTTAGAATTACCCTTAATTGTAATTTTACTTAGAATTTTTAGCCATGAATACTTGTTGAATACCGTTAATTGTTTTTTTTTTTTTTTTTTTGCATCTACTTACGTGGACATATGAGATTCCTTCTTAATCTATAAATATCAAACTTCACACAGATTAAGTTTTGAATGCTAAAAATCCTTGCAATCACAGTAGAAACTCCAGTTGGTCATGACTTATGAACTTTTCAAACATTTCATACATAGCCTGTATTCAGTAATATTGAAGTTTTTAAAAACTTTTTGCCCGGATATGTAGAACTTAAGTTTTTCTTTTTTAAAATTTTGAAATATGTGTTAAGTTTTGTATCAGGATGATACTAACTTCTTCAAATGTACTGAAAGGTATAATCTTCAATATAATTTTATGGAAGAGTTTGAAAAAAATAGCATAATCTCCTCCTTACATGTTTAATAGAATTTCCCTCTGAAAACTTTTCACTGATTTATTTTTTAATTGGAAGATTTTTAACTAAAACTTATTACCTTAAAAATTATGGGATTGTTCTGATGTCCCTTTAATTTCCAGTGAATTTTGAAAACTTCTTTCTCAAGTAATTTAATCATTTTATATAAGATGATAAATTTATTGGCACAAAGTTTTTGATATGCCCTCATTTTCCTGTTAATGTTTGTGAATCTATAAAAGTGTCTCCTCTGTTCTGCTAGTGTTCATTTGAATTTTCCCACATTTTTCATGATTAAAATGGCTGTATGTTTATTAGATTATTTATTTTTTCCTATTTTTGTTAATTTCATTGATTTCCTTATATTTATTATTTCATTTCTTGTGCTGAATTGTTTTAATTTGGTATTTTTTCTAGTTTGTAAATGTGGACATTTAAGTAATTATTTGAGATCATTCTTTGTTTCTATTATAAGCATTATGTGCTATAAATTCCATTTTACCTGAAATCCCCAAATTATGTTATGTAGTTATTTCAACATCATTTAATTCAAGATGGTTTCTAATTTTTCCATGGCTTTCCTTGGATTTGCATGTTATTAATAAGTAAGTTTTTTAATTTCTAAATACTTTGAGCATTTCCAGATATCACTATTATTGATTTCCAACTCAAATTTGCAGTGAAGAAAGAACATACTCTGTATGATTACAGCTGCTTTTTTGAGGCTACTTTTCTTTAATGGTCTAGATTATATTGTGCTTGGTGAGTGTGCCATGTGCATCTCAAGAAAATATAAATGTTACAGTTGCTAGAGTGTTTTTTATATTTTATTTACCTACACTAACTAAATAATTTAACTTGATAATGTTCTTCAGATTTTCCATATCTTTACTTACCACCTTTCTAGCTGTTTTACTAACTGCTGATGAGAGTTGAAATACTTAGATATAATTGCATATTTGGCCATTTATTCTTTCCATTTATTGGGTTTTGCTTTATGTATTTTGAGGCTTATTCCAAGAACATACTTATTTAATTTAGATATCTAAATTTAATTCTTCTTTGTGAATTGGCTTTTTATAATTAAGTAAATTCTTAATTCTGTATTAGATTTCATTTTTATAAAGTCTACTTAGTCTGTTAATTATAAAGTAATTTCAGCTTTATTTTGATTATTGTTCTCGTAGTATATCCTATTTTCATCTTTTTATTTTTAACTTATCTATACCTACATATTTAAGTACATTTCTGGCAAAGAACATATAATTGGATCTTGCCTTTTTAGGCTTTTTCTTTTCTCATTGTTCATTATTTTTATTCTATTTAATGTCCACCATTGCCTTATTTTATACCTCATGTTTTACTTCTTAATGGATGACTTAAAGTTATGATATATAATTTATCTTAGTTCACCTTCAGGTAATATACCACGTCATGATTTATATAATAACCTTACAATGTGTTCAGATTCTTCCTTTCAATCCTTCAGGCTGTTGTGGCCAGAATCTGTCTTCTGCAAAGTCCTGGGTATCAGAGATTTGAGGGCTGAATTCACAGACCACAGGAGTAAGTGAAAGGACTAACTTTATTGCTAGATAAAGGTAGAAAAAAAAGAACCTTCAATTTGAGGGAGCGGGGTTTTGGAGTGGGTAGCTCACCTGAGCCTTTTATGTAGGGATTTATATAATGCGTTTCCCACCCTGTGGCAGGAGATTTGGGGAAGATGGAATGTCACGACCATTCATCTACAGGAGCTTGAGGGCAGAAGTTAATTTTAAAATTGCCTTTGTATAAAAATGTGGTCTCATTTAGGATGTGGCCATTGCTTCGAGAATGGTGGTGTCTTATTAAGGGGGAGTTCTCAGTTGTAGGCGTTGTGTCTTATGTGGGATACTGCTGAGGGGCAGAGTACATGGTTGAGATTGCTTAAGTCTAGAAAAATGAGGGTCCCTGTTGATCCCTGAATGGGGGGAAACTGTTATCAGTATGTTTGCCATATATTTTGCATACATATGTTACTATTTTTGGTTTTGGCAGTAAATTATCTTTTAGGGTAATAACACTATATTGATATCCATATTGGATTTTATTATTTCTGGTCGTTGTCATTTCTTTATGGATATTCAGATTTTGAACTGATATTATTTTCTACTTTTTGAAGAACAATCATAATTATACAAGACAGTAGGGAACAAATTCTTTCATCTCTTAAGTTGGTCTTTTAAAAAGTGTTTTCCCTTAATTTTAAAATATATTTTTACCGAGTTTAGAATTTGAAATTAAGAGCCTTTTCCCTTCATATTTTTAAAATGTACCATTCTATTTTCTGGTCTTTTTCATATTTTCAAATAAGAAATATGCTGTAATTCTTATCTAAATTACTTTTTATACTTCTATTTTTCCTTTGTTAGCATTTGAAATAGTTCTTTTTTGTGGCATTTTAAATAAGAAATATCAATATGCATTTTTTTCCCTTTTGGTGTTGTTGAATTATCTTGGTTCTGAGGTTTTATGGCTTTCATTATTTCAGAAAACTCTTGCCTATTATGCTTGTCTGCCCCATTCTGTCTCCGTCATTCCTCATAAGCTCAAATTATGCCTACATTCAGGCATTTCATATTTTAGCACTATTCTTAGGTATTGAATTTTGTTTTTTTTTATATTTTTTGGTCTTTTAGTTTTAATATTGTTGATTATGTTTGTCTACTTTTCTCCATTTTAAGTATATTGATGCATCCACAAGAGAAATTCTTCATCTTTGATATCAACTTTTTATATTTCTAGCATTTCTATTTGACTCTTTTTTTCATTTAACTTCTGGAAATGTCTGTTTCCTCATACAAATCATTTAGAATTTCCATTAAATATTTAACATTTTGTACCCTAATTATCTTAAAATTCCTTTCTTATATTTCTAACATCCTAGTTGTCTGTAAGAATGACTCTGTTGGTCACTTTATCTTTTGACAATAGATTATTTTCATTATTTTTATTTATGTATCTTTAATTTTTTATTGAATCTTTAATGTCATTTGTAGAACAATGTAGGCTAAGGGTAAATATTATTCATTTTACGTCATAAGAATATATCTTTTTTGTCAGGCCATTATTTAAGGTTATCTGATCAGAATTTGAGCTAAGTTTGAATATTATTGTTTATATGGCTATAGTTAGAACATATCTACATTTAATCCCAAATTTTAAAAATAAACCTACATTAGCCATTGAAATTGTGGTTTATAGATTTTTCTTTCAAAGATAAAGATTTTGTTTTCTTCTACTTGTTGAAATTTGGATTTTGTGGCTGTAGTCTTCTCAAGATCTCGATCTTGAGGACAAATGAAACCTTTAGGAAAGAATGTGGAAAGAGAAAGTGTGTGAGTGTATGTGCACGTGTATGTGTGTGTTTATTAATACCATTTAGAAATCCTATATAACCTTCATATCATTAAATTAGAAAAATTAAGTAACTTAAGTAAATTTTTTCTATAGAAGACGTCATTATTGACTACTCTCTTTCCTATTATTAGAATTTGTCTTATTAGCCAAATATTGTCCCTGATTAATGTTACCTTAGCCTTCTGATTATCTTGAGTTTCTGTGAAATATTTTTTACCTTTACCTTTGACATGTGCACTTTAAACTTAAGTCGTTTACTTTTGTTTATCAGTTTGTTTTCTTTCTGAATAGTCATGTTTTGAAATTCTATGGCTTTTAAGCAGTCTTTTCTTTTTTAATGAATGAAATATATTCTGATATGATAAAAGCTATAAGTTTCCCCTCTCACCTCAAATCTCTGATGTTTATTTTTAGTTTGCTAAGTTTCTTTACTCTTGTGAGAATGGAAATGTTGACCTCCAAGGGTTTTCTATATTTGAATGGAAGCTGAACTTTTTTTTTTGTAATTTACAACAGAATGATTCAGCATGATCAAAATTAATAGAAAAGGAAAATGTATACAAAAAAGATAAATGCCTGATGATCGAAAGATAGTTACTTACAGACATGACATTATCAGATAATAAGCACTAATACCTGCCCCAAAAGATATAAGGGAAAATTAACATTATAGGTAAAGTTTGCTAAATCCATGATCATTTACAAAGACTTTTATTAGACCTATTTAAATAGATAGTTAAAAAATTAGTAAAAACAAAAATTAGAACAGTATTATAAACTTTCTTGATCATTTTACTAGCTAGAGAATCCTATACCCAATGATTCCAGAAGAAACTATGAATCGCATATGAAATACTTTTTTTAAATGACTTTATTTATAACAGAAAGCTTCAACTAATATAGTAGTATCAATATCTTACAGGCCACTTTGAAATGAATGAAAAATATGTTTATGAGCATGCAGAAGCCATTCTTCTGTAGAGAATTTTACAATCCTTTCCCAAATCTTTTCTCCTCTGCACTTTTTAACACACTGAGATGATTTATGAGTAAAGAGTTGACAGGGATGGGTTGGGTTGGGATGACATCACTACCAATAGAGGCATAGGTGATTAGTCAGGAGATGTGTGTCCCCAGAGGTCTTCAAAAATTTTTGTATTCATTTCCACAGAAAGTTATATAAAATCCCCTGCTTTCACCACTGGATAATTGTTCTTTTCTTTATTATTAATCTAACCATTATAGAATTGCCCTGAGTCTTCTGAAATTTCTAGGACTATTAGTTTAAAAATTGTCAACAATTATTCAAATCCTATTTAGTGACCTAATAAGTAGGAGAATAAGTTTTAAAATTCTTAGAAAATGATTCAATGAAGATTTCATGGGGTCATACAGTTCAATAGATAGTAATGAAAAAGGTCTAACAATTCCTAGTGCAATAAGAAAGGAATCTGAAATATTGCTAATCCTGAAGAATCAAAGAATAGAAATTTTAAAGAACAAAATTTTCAACCCTAAAGGAAAGAGGTCATTATATCTCTGAGATTCATTTTATTATTAAACTTTAAGAATTCCCTAACCCAGTTTTATGGTATTTGGCACAGAATTGTAGATATATTCTTCTCCATGAAGTGGAATTCATATTTCTATCAATGTGTTCTACAGTTATGTTAGTATTTTAGGCAACTACAACATCCTGATGGCTCAAAGAGAAATTATAGGCAAGTAAAACACCCAGATTTTGAATAAACTTTTGCTAATTGAAGTCTCTTTCTCAGACAAGTTTTCAGTTATTTTATTTAATTTGTTGACAATGAGTTTAACTTATTTATTATTAATTTTCTTTTTTTTTTAGCAGCAATTCAACTCTCAAATTAGCATGATTTCTTGAATTTGTTAATGAAATCTTGAACCCTTCAATCAACTGAATTGACTCCCTCTTGGCCAAGGTTTTCCCTGGAATAACCTTAAAGTTGAGTTGCTGGTCATGAGGAAAAGGGAGGTCAGACATACCTTGTCATGTCCACTCCTCCCCTTTTGGAGTTACTCTTTGTAACAATCAGATACTAAATCATTAATAGTACTTAAAGTCATGTAAGAGAAAGATTAATCAACACTAGCCAACCATCAGTTTATGTAACACATCACTTAAGTTTCCTAAGTATCTCATGGCTTATCTCTGATTAATAGACTTTCGTAAAACATTCCAATATTTCATACAAAGCTTCATTTCTTTAGTGAATTATAAATCAATGAATCTTTAAACCCACCTATATCTGTAGGCCTCTGCATAGAGATGTTCTGCCTTTTCAGGACAAAGCAATATCCACATATTGACTTAAGCTTTTATGTCTTATTCCTGCCTCCATTAATGTTTAAAACCAAAGTATCACCCAGCCTCTCGGGCACATCATCTCAGATTCTTCTGAGGGCAGTGGTCCAGGCTGGTCACACACATTTGACTCAGTACAACCCTCTTTAAATTATTTTGCAGAATTGTATTTTGTTTGTTTGTTTTTATTTTGTTTTTATTGTTAAAAGCCCCCTTTCATATCCATGTACTTCATAGTTGACTAGATTGTGTGACCAAAGAGAGAGAGGGCACATTCACACATGTCCTGATTTGAACATAGTTGTATTAATATAACTTTTATGGTCTTCTGCTAGATGTATAAAGGGATTGGTATTATAAGCATCTCATTTTCAATATGGTTATATGGGCCAAGATTATATTTCAGTGAAATTTGGCAGTGTATTGCCTGACTAGGTGGCTATTAAAATTTGTCTTTCCTTGTGCCCAGTGCTGAATTTACATGACAGTTTGGGGATGGGAGAGAGGGAGAAGAAGAAAAGAAGGAAGGGAGGGAAGGAAAGAGAAGAGTAGGAGAAGACATTTTTCAATGTCCTTTGTGTATACATATCAGACATTAAGGCAATACGGAATATGTCAGTGCTAGAAAGCATTGTAGAGTTTCATTCACGTGGTAGTCAGAAGTAGACCCTATACGTTTTCTTTTATTTATTTATTTATTTATTTATTTTTGCAGTTTTTGGCAGGGGCTGGGTTTGAACCCGCTACTTCCAGCACATGAGGCCAGCTCCCTACTCCTTTGAGCCACAGGTGCCACCCCCTATAGGTTTTTTTTTTTTTTTTTTTTGGTAGAGACAGAGTCTCACTTTATTGCCCTTGGTAGAGTGCTGTCACACAGCTCACAGCAACCTCCAACTCCTGGGCGTAGGTGATTCTCTTGCCTCAGCCTCCTGAGTAGCTGGGACTACAGGCACCCGTCACAACACCCGGCTATTATTTCTGTTTTTGCGGTTCAGCCAAGGCTGGGTTTGAACCCGCCACCTTTGGTATATGGGACTGGCGCCCTACTAGATGAGCCACAGGCACCACCCTCCCTATAGGTTTTCTTAACCAAGAGGATGTGGAAAATGAAAGAAAGGGTTATTATTTTTCTGCATTTGGAAAATTGATTGAATAAAAGTTATTCGCCTAGATAGGGACACAACAAGAAGAGAAAGTTGATTATAGGATGTGGTAAGTTCAATTATCAACATGGATAATGAACTTTATAGGTTCGGTTAAAGAGTTAAATAAAATTGTCTTTCAGTCTATAGAATGTGTGATGACAACTTAGAATGGAGTATGGGATTTGACATAGATTTAAGAGTTGTCATCAATGTCAAGGGAGAATAATGAGTTTTTCTTTGCAGGGAAGTGACTTCCAGGACATTCTTCCCTCATGCCTCTTCTTACTTACATCTAAGTATTTGAAAGGAAAAATAGAGTGTGTGAAACTTTTATTCTCATGTGCGCATTTCTTCTTGTCTACAGAGAGCATGTGCTCTTGAATGCTTGTTTTTCCCCCTTTATGTGTGCTATGGAGAAAAGTCATGTTTCCACAGAGCAAACCACAGTGATTCTTTGCCACCTATAAATGGGTGGGTATCTCTCTATTACACTACATTTTAGGGTTCATTATTTATAATCCAATATATCTGACTATATAGGCAACAAATTCTTTGTATTTTTAATAGTATAAATGATATTTTCTTTTTCTATTTACTTAACTGTCTCTCTTTTTTTTTCTTTATGTGAGAAGAATGCAGTTGGAGAAAAAGAGAGTTATTTATTGGGTCCCTCCGGGGCTCCAGCCTGCATCTAGGTAGCAGTCAAAGCTGTTGTTGTGCATTAAGGGAAAACTTCATGAAGAAGTGAGACTTAAAGAGGAGAAAAGATGGGAAGGAGAAGAGAGGAGAAGTGAGTTAGGTTAAGGAAAGAGAAGATCAGGACATAACGCTGAAAGAAACTAATATTGAAAAGTCAGGACTACAGTATTATGAGAAGATCACTTGATGGGATAGACAGGGATGACCGCTGAAAAATGTAGTTTCATAGAAAGGCATAAAGATGGATCTCTTTGGGGAAAAAAGTATGTAGGGTGCAGAAAGGAATATCAGTCAATAAAACCAAGTACTGAAGCATTGTGCAGATGGATAAGGTCTAAAACCTATCCTCAGGATCTGGTAATTACGATGCAGTTGGGGACCTTAGAGGAAGCTATTTCAACTGGGCCAAGGAGTGAGGAAGGGGGGAGGGAAAGGGCTGGGTAGGAAATATCATTCTTGCTACTATAATTGTGTACATACATGTGTGTAGGTAGGCAAAGAGATATGTAGATTTTTCATCTTCTTCATTTTAAATTTTTAGGTCAGAGAAAATCTTAAGATCCCTATTTAAGCAATCGATGTAACCTGGTTCTTTATGTTGTCAGTGAGCCCCCAACAATTAAAAAAAAATCCCTATTTAAATGGTTTGGAACCAGAAATTTTTTTTAATGTTGTAAATAGTGATGTAAAATTCATAAGTTTTATTTTATTTTTTCTACCACTGATATCAGTAACTTCAACAATTTGAACATCACTATGAAAGCTTTGAGACAGACTGTGTTATGCTCCATTATTTCACATGCAAGAAATATAATCAACTGTTGCATCATTTCTGATTCCCCCATGTAAATTTCAACTTGCTCAGCCTATTGGTGCTGCTGGGAGGGCCTCATTTGTTTCAGTCTGCTGTAGTCAGTCAGAGTCAGCTATGGAACTGGGAAGAGAGCACTGTCACAACTGATTTTTTATGATTTTTAAAGTGGGCTAAATGAGTCTCAGAGTCCTGGGCATTTTCAACAGGCCGTTGAGGATCTTACTCCTTCTTGAACACCAATTTTCATTGCTTTCAAGACTTTAAAGGAGACCAAACTTCATTAAAAGATAAGGGGAGGAGTGGGCTTCTGACAACCATAGTGACTGAGGAGAAAATTGCTGCTGTGGTTAAAAATGGTTTATGAAAACAATCAAGTGGCATTTAAGGACATTGAAGGAGCACTACAAAAAATTAGATTGCCATCAGTGTCCAAAATCCTGCAGGATTATCTTCAAGCCAGGAAAGTTTCATCCTGATGGGTGCCAGATGTGACAGATGAGCAGAAGCACATCCATGTTGAAAGGTGTGAAGAAACGCTGGTCAGATTAGCTGTATGTCTGAAATTGTTACTGGTGATGACACCTGAATTTACCAGTTTGATAAATAGAAAAAGCATCAAGAGACAATGTGGATTTTTCCTGATGAAAATCCATCAACAAAAATGAAGTGCCTCCAAGTGTTGGAAAGAAAATGGAGGCAACTTCCTCCTCTAAAACTGGTCATGTTGCAACTGTTCCTCTGGAAGAACAAAGGACAGTTATTGCTCAGTGGTAAACAGCACAATGTCTACCAGAAATTTGGGGGAACAATGGTGGCCAACCACAGGACTGCAGGAGGCTTTCTTGCATCATGACAATGTGTCCGCCCACACAGCCAGCATCCCTATTCAGTTCATGGATCTTACAGCGGCTAAACTAATGGCCGATCCACCCTGAAGGCCTGTCCTAGCCCAATATGATTATTTCTTGTTCCCTATAGAAAAAAATTGCAGCCCGGAAGAAGCTGTTCATACCTACAAAAGTGAGCTTACAGCCTTTGAAAAAAAAATGAGGGGAAAGAGCATTTTCAAAAATGATTTACAAGAATGCAGAAGTTCAGAGAATGTCCCTGATGATTATTTTGAGAAAATATAGTAATCAAAGTAATTTTATGTTTCTTAATTCTTGTGTATCTCAGAACTTTCATAGTGTTCCTCTTATACATTAATTCAGGAACAAACTTCTTGTCAGACATAGAGTCGATTTTTAACAAATCACAAAGATGTACTGCACAGGACAATCTTATGAGTAAACATGAAAATGAAAAACATATTCTTATGTTTTGTATATTTGAAGGGGTTTTCTTTTCTCAGGAGAGACAAATTATTGGTCAAAATCTGCAGTTTGCTCATGATATAGAAAACGTTAGGTCTATGTATTTGTAAACCTTCTCAATATTTTTGCCAACAAATGCAAAAAAACATGGATAGTTCAGTTATTTTAGGTTCTGATAATTTTTAAATTACCAGCTTCAAAAAATTAGGTCAGCTATTTCCTGTTGTTACTTATAGCATGTTATGATGAACCTGAATATTTATTAGGCAGCTTTGAAAGTGAAAACATAAATAAATAGAACCAACAGGCTATTCTTCTAAAGAGTGTTGTTTCTGGAAAACCAAACTCATACTTTTTCAAGGAGCACAAGGATAAAACTATACATGATTGGGCAATAGTCTAATTTATGGGAGAGTCTAAAACAACTTTAGGAGCTTAACACTGCAATAGCCCTTTGGGGTATTAACTATGTTAACTGGCTTGTAAATCAGAAAATTGATAGCTCTATTATGAAACCACGAGAAATCAAATACATGGAGTGAATAGACTGTTTAAATTCCTTGTGAGGTGACCGACCGACCAAAAACTGCTGACTGATTTGTTGACTTAAATCCTGGTGAATGGGTCCCATTAATTGCCTTCAAATATTTTACTAAATAATTCAAAAGAATTGGGCCTAAAAGGGTAGACAAACAAATTAAAGGGGGTTATACTTAAATTAGAAAGTGTTTTTGAGGCAGGGTTTGATGTTAAAATTGTTTGTATTTCAAATATATTTAAATATTTACCCTGAAAACTGAGTAGGACAGAAGAGACAAATGAATTTTGTTTTGTTTCGTTTTTTTTTTTTTGTTCTGATTCTCTGTTCCTTTCTCAATCATTCCCACTACACTGGGGATATTATGATATTGAAGGTACTTTTTTATTAAGTCAAATTATTCTTAGCATAATATTATGTAACTACTGGCAAGTCGATTACAAAATTGAGTGAAGGAATATATTTACTGAACAACTACCATAGGCCAGAGATTCAGTATATTATGGTGAGTAAAACATGACTCTTGTCTTTAGTCAATTATACATCTCATAGGAGATGTAGATATCTTCAAATAAATTGCATTCTAAAAATATTTAAAGGCAAAAGAAAGTATGTCATAGGATTTTTTGAATAACTTTTCAACAACTTAATTTCAAGTAACTAAATTCCATGATTCATGTAAAGCATCTTACAGAAATACTAATCACTCATTAATTTAATGTAATTAAATAGAAACAGCAACATATGTTTGAGATGGGAATAAGGTTAAAATACAAAATGCATGTTCCCAAGTGCTATAACCTCACTTCTGGTGGGGGCCATAGTTGATTCTCAGCTTTCTGACAGCTTGTTGTAATATTCCTTAGATACTCATTAAGATCTTGTGCAACATTTTTGTTATCAACTTTTAAGATTCTATTGAAAATTTCTTCATACAAATTCTCCGATATGCCTTCTTATGTCTCCATTTACACACCTGAGAGACTGACCTAGTGGTCAACTAATTATTCTTCGATCCTCCCATCATATCCTACTCACCTGATGTAACTGAAATTGTATGAACTCAATTGAAAATAGTGTCCTACCTCAAGAAAATGTCTGGCACCCAGCATTTTAATTCAGCCCTCTGGTTTTACTTAGAGAATCTGTAAGTGTGTGAAAGGGAAAATAATGGGTAATTCTTGGTATTTCTAACTGATGTTGAAAATATTGGGCTGGAGTCTCCTCTCCGATGAGGACATACAGCAAGCGCTCATAAAACTCACAGAATTTTCCTATAAAGGGGAAAAACTAGAAACTCTCCTAGTTTCTACTGGCTAGTTATACTCAAGGTACATACTGTGTCCATGAATAAAGAAAATCTAAACAATGACAGACAAGATGTGTGTCTCAGAAATCCCAAGATAATGTATTCTCAAAACACATTATTATTTATTACCCTGATCTTTTTTGGCTTCAGGGAGGCTTTGGGTCATCTATGCTGGCACTTTATTGAAATTTGTTTCTATAATAAGAAAGGAAATGTGACTATACTCTTTTTCACACATTGAGAACTCAACTGGCTCATAATTAATTCATTACCTACTGAAAAATGTCATGACATTGGCTTGGATATGTGCAGGTCAGAGCCTTTCAAAAGTAAAGTATGACAGAAGCTGGCCATGCCTGTCATGCCTTGACCCTTGCCCTGGGACCACAGAAGACACCTGATTCAGAAGTTCACAGACTCACTGTTATTATACCATTAAAATGCAACCTGTAGAATTGCCTTAACATAATTAGTCTCTCATTAGCATAACACTGGAGATACCCTTAAGAAGTGCCTTCTCCAACCAAATTTCATTTTAGTGTAGTATTCTTGTCTTAATTTAAATGGAAAAAAAATAGGTCACATCCCAAAATAAAACAGACCCCACTCCTTAAAAATAATTCACCTATTACAGAATATACAGCTTTGATAGTTAGATATAAAGACCAAAGTGCCAAAATGGGAGTAAACAGTACTTGGTTAGTATATTTTGGCATATACTTATGTGTTATATACTTATGTATTTTTATCATGACATATTTTATATAAATTATGGGATTATACTGTCCTCTATTTGGAATTAGTCTAATTATATGGAGGTCAAAATCTCTCTCATGTTTTTATCCTAGAGATAGCTACATAGTCTTCTAGTTTCAGGCATTGTCTGACTTCCAGAATATAATCATTTTCCATGTCCAGGCCATAATTTCCTTTAACAGCATTTGGCATAGTTGTTACTCCGTTGAGGAACACATTGCTTTACTGTGTCTGACAATTGTACTAACTCAGAAAATGTAGATTAATATCAAGCATAGATATCTAAGTATGCTCAGTTTTATGGTATGTTCTGGCTCCAAACTTTTGACCACCACTCTGAAATCTGTAAATATGTGATGCCTAATGAAATATGTTAATACAAGACCAAAGAAACTCCACAGAAGAGTATAAGCAAATTTCCATGGAGTTGAGGCATTGACTAGATCATCGAAAAGCTAGATCTAATGTTGATTGGATCCATTGTTTTTGAAAATACAGGTAATTGTTAATATTTTTATTTCAACAATTTAAAGCCCTTATTCTATTGTCTTTTAGTATATATCATTACTGATGTGAAGTTTAATTCTTGTTCTTTTGTTAAGTACTCTCTTTTTTTTTTCACCAAATTTTGGATATTCTTGATAGTCTGCCATTCAGTTGTGGACTTATTTTATTAAACATCTTCATGTTATTTTTAAATCATAAACAAATCATATTATTGAAAAATCATCATATCCTTTGTGTTCTGTATTAATGTTAAAAATATACGAGGATTTATAGAACTAATCCTTGAGCCTCTTAACCTTCCTCTTGTGGTTTTCCAATTCTAATCTTGTTTGTTTTTAATTCTCTGAAATTTCATCCATCTTTTATATAGTGTTATCTATCTTCTATAATAATGACTGTTAGCCTTGTCCATTCACTGATTTTCGTATTTTCCATTAAAATATTTTAATCTAGGCAAGAACTCTTTTTCTAATTGTTCTTTTTCACCATTTCTACTAAAATGTAATATGTAATGATTGATCAGGCTTGAACCAACCAAGCACTTTTCTAAATTCTTTATCTGTGTGAAATTTCCCATCAACTCTATGCATTATCCTATTTTAGAGATTGGGAAACTGAGGGGAGGAGGCTTAAGCGACATGCATAAAGTGACATACATAATGAGTAATTCTCACTCTTATGCCTTTGATTTTGTCAATTTATATTTTCTCATATCACTCTATTTCCCCCCTTTTATTTTATAATGTTACTAATCCCTTTATTTCTTCACCGATTTTAATTATTTATTTTAAAATCCCTCTCAGGTTACTTTAATATCTCTAATTCCCTTCCATAAATCCAATTACATAATTTATGGTTGTTTTTCTTAGCACTGAACATCCTCATATTATATGACATCCTCCATTAGATATATCTGAGTTCTGGAAGTTCAAATTGCTTGAAGTTAAAACTTGAGCAGTCCCATGATGACACTGCATTGTGGATGCCTTCCAGAGAACAGTTTCCATGGCTATTTCCACCAATTCTGAAATAGATTGACCTATTTAGGGTGTCAATAGGTTGACATATTTATACAGGTGGTTTGCATAAATTTGAACCTGAAATCTTTTTATTTTGTGCTCAGGATTTCAATTAGTCTTGACTTTTCATCCTTATTTCCAAAATACAACTCAGCACCAGCTTTTATAGATAAGGCCATCACTTCCTGAAACCTGCCTTAGACTGAGATCATTATTCTTACGACCAAATCTGTGCTTTTACTCACCTTGTGCAGATATCTGACCCTCAACCTATAAGGTATGTGTCTGGTTATTGCACCTAGCATGTTACTTACCATCTACTTTTGATTAGCAAATTACGAGGTATCTCTTCTTGTTTTTTTTTTTTTTTTGTGTGTGTGTGTGTGTGTTGTTTTGTACTTATCACCTTCTGTTTGTGGGATCAGAGATACATTTTCAATAGTTTAAATATATGTGGTCTAGCATTTTCTATGATTTGGATGAGTAGAACATTTTTTATGTTGTTTGACACAGCATTTTGTTGTTTGTTACACAGCAAAGTCAGTAAACTTTAAACTTTCTCTTGATACAGATCTCTAACACTTTCTTGGATGAATGGCTATGTTTTAGACCCTTTAACATGTATCTTTCCCTGACATCAAGAGAAAAGATGCATTCATTTTCATTGTAGGTATTTCATGCCTTTTTCTGTATCATTTCATTTCTAAGAAGAAGCCAATTTCATCTCATCATGGCCAATGAAAAACACAATCCAATTGTTCAAGATTTTACTGCTTCTCAGAGATAGGAATAGATTCTTCAAATTTTATGTGATTCATCAATGGCTTATATAGTATGGATCAGGCAAGATGGACAGAAAGACACACAAAATAAGTGGTTTTTAGTAAAATGTGAGTAGAGAATATTTATTAACATGAAATTTTACTTATATATCTACTAAGTAAGAGTGTTTCATTATGCCAGTCTGCGTCTAGACTTGAGACATCTGAAACACATATTCAAAAATCTTAACAAAGAAAATAGCAACGAAAAAGAGAGAATTCAGACAGGTTTTTCTCTTTCATACTGTTTCTCTTTATTTCCATCAGCAATATGTCAAATATATTATATGGAGAATTAAATAAAATTAGGATTCTCTCAATTAATCCCTTTAAATACGAACCTTTTATGGGGAAAGTGTATTCCAGAGAAGTGTATATTTTTTGAAATAATCCTGAAATATTTAGATGCTTCTTCAGTGACCAGAGGCTGGTAATATTGCAATGTTTCAAACTTCCACGTCTCCAGAAAATTTTTTATAAATCATTGTGTTCCACTTAGATTTAATATAAAGGTTTTCATTGCTAAGACTCATAGTTTAGAAAAATAGAAAAGAGACAATTGAAAAATCTTCTTTGACCAACTGCTTTACTTCAAGAGGTCCTTGCATGAAAACTCAAAGAACTTTCTCCACTGGATTTTTTTGCTTATTCAGTGTTATAGCAGGTGTGCAGTAAATTTAGAACTGGAAAATTATCAATTTAATTTGGCAAACATGTATTTAATAGGAACTATGTGTTTGGCTTCTGATAAATTTTCTAAACGAAGAGTGTGGAGTGCATGCTTTGAAAGAGCTCCCACACTGTGGATGAGATATTTGTCTAAGCAATTAAGTTTAAAAGAATGTCCAGACTGTAATAATAGCAGAGTATAGAGATACTGTTGGAACAGAACTGAAAATTAACTAAATCTGTTTCAGAGAACTCAGGGTATAATCGGTAAGGCATACCAAGACCACTTGAAGAAGGTAGGGTTACATTTTATTTATGGCTCCAATATTCTGATCTTTTTCTTGTGGGATCAGAGGAGAAGGCAGTGCTTTTTCTACTAGTGAGAATTACTCCCTATGGCCAAATTGCTTTTCTGAAACTGTTAGAAGTATGCTATATTAATCGGGTATATTGAAGAACCTTCTAAAAATAATGAACTGTGACTATCTTATTATCTCAATATGAGGGAAGTAGGAACCTGAGGGAAAATTAGTCAAACACATGCAGAAAACCATGGAATGCTTAAGTGTGCCTGTCCCTGTAACTCATTAATTGTTCAACACTTATCATAGTAGTATCAAATTAATTTTCAATTTCATTCAATTATTCTCATATGTCAATTCATACATATGAACTTTCTTGATCTGATCAAAAAAGAGGTGAAAGACATCCTTCTTTTCTTTATTACATTACTCTTCTTAACTTTTGCACATGCTGACATATAATCCATTTGCTCCCTTGCTTGTTACTTGTCTTGTTCTCAACTAGAATATAAGCTTCTTGAATCCAGAAATTTTATTTGTTCACTACTGTATTACTCAGGACTTGAAAATACCTCTATCTGGTAGAAAGTTAATGTACACTTACAAAACGACTGACTACCTAACAACTTTATCATCTTACAAATACCTATGTATTCAAATTGCCCACCAGACATCATGCTAATGTTGTAAAGTCAAATATAATGATTTTCTTATTTGTAAAGGAGCTTATTTAGAAGGTGGCAAGGGGAATCTAGGCCAAACAAATAACTGGAACGTGGAATGACAACTTATAAGAAGATATACACAATGTGATTTGAACATCCAGTGGAAGAAATGAATCTAACCCAGAGAAAAATTGGGAATATCCCCCAAAGAACAGTTTATAGTGAGGCTTGGTTTATAAGAAATATAACAATGTAAAAAAAAAAGCATAAAATAATTTCAGCAGGATAAGCATTTAAAAGTCTTTTACAAAATTGAACATCTATGTGCAGGCAATAATTAGAAGCAAAGAGTCACTGGATTATAGTTTACCAGGGTGAGAGTATCAGTAGCTGAGGCAGAAAAGATCTGTTAGGAATAAACCTCAGAGGGCTGCAGAAAACAACATGCACTAAATGTAAGACTTTGTACTAAGCCATAAAACATTGCATATTTGATTTATTTTCCAAAAAAATGATATAACTTAATATAGTGTGTAGGGTATCAAATTTTGACTCCCTGTCTGATTCCTATTTTTTTTATAAATAAAGTTTTATTGGAACACAGCCACACCTGTTCACTTACATATATCTGTTTGCTTTCCTCCCGCTATAGAACATTTGAGTATCAATGGTAGGGAACAGATGGCCTCCAAATTGAAAATATTTACTATTTGATCCTTTATAGAAAAAGTTTATTGGCCTAAAAGAAGAGAGAATAGCAACAAGCAGACCAATGGAGAGACTGCTGCAATGCTTCTGGCAAACCCAGATGATGGTGTTGAGTGAGACAGACATGACAAAAGTTGTTAAGTTGTTGAATAATTATTTGCAGCAATAAGTAAAAGAAAAAAAAAAGGTATGGTTCTGCCACATAGAAGAAAACTAGAGGCCTTTACCAAGGTAGTCATGAGTACTTCCTAATGGCTGAAAGTTTTAGATAATATATTTTCTAAATTCTTAAAAGAGAAAGAACATTTTCATGGTAAATTTTATCATCAATTTTGCATGTGAAGAAGACAGTGCAAATTCAATACATGTTCTCCCTCATTGATTAGAGATGCTGTTTATCCCAGGGCAAGCTTCTTGCATCCTCAGAAGGGTTCTAGAGCCAAATATTTCTTCCACAATCTCTCCTTCCTGACAAAATTCTGGATCCCGTTTAGAGGAAATATTAGAGTGGAGATATGGGTGGCAGATTCTTTGTGTGCTGCTGAGAAGGCACCTATGGATTTAAAAGAGCAAAAGGAGTTCACTAAATGAACGAGATACTGAGTGAACCCACATGACTCCTGGAAAAACAAGACAAGTGCAAAGACAATTTTCAGTATGTCTTAAAGACATTTCAGAATGGTCAGGGAACAAAAGATCACAAAATGGTTTATGTTTTAATTCTGCCTATTGAAAAATATTAATACTAAACATGCTTTTTAAAGGTCTGTCAACTAAGATTTAAAAGTAAATATGAAAATTATGAGAAAATAGAATTTCCTCTGTAAAATCTTAATGAATAAATTGTTGTCAAGGACTCCACTGCTATATGAAAATTTAAACCTAATTTTGAAACTGTGATTAAAAAACAAATATTCTAAAAAGTCTTCCTTTTCTTTCATTTTTTATTGATGAGGGAAGAGTAATTTTTACCTCTAAGCAGAAATATTAGTATCAAGTTAAAGCCAGTCCTAGCCTTTTTCTCACTGAATCTTTACGAAAATAAGTTGCTCCTGTTTCTCAGATTTTGTTTTTCTCCTTGGGCCTCCCGCAAATCATGTGAGATTTTCCCAGACTTCACACAACAAAAGGTATAAGGCCTTGTAATCTGAAGTTATCAATCTTGGAGTACGGAGAAATGTCACAGATCATCTTATTTAAGAGTATAGGATTTTGAAAGCCCAGTGGATCTGCATTCAAAACTGATCTGACAATCTAATCCACTTAGCAGATTACTTAACTCTCTGAATTTCAATTTTATCTTATAAAACAAGGGCACAGATAACTATTTCCTAGGTAGATGTGGAGTTTTAATACATTTTTGCACATAAATCATTATGTTTCGTTTCTATCCCGTAGTACATGTGTAATAAACAAGAGCTATGTAATTCTTATTCCCAAATTTTGCTGACTTACCATTTTTGAGCTCTTCTATTCCCTTGGTACCATACTTTTTTACTCTTTCCAACTTATAATTTCTCTTTTCTACTTTCTGCCTTTTCCTTCTCTTTTCTAAGATCTGCCTACTTTATTTGTTTGTTTGTCTTCCATCAACTACCCCACCACCCTTGACCCATTGTTCCCTGGGCTGAACACCTTCGTTATTAATATTACATCTTTTCTGCCTTCCTACTTCTGGAGGGCAGTGAGTACTTAACATGTAGTACCTTCTAGGCTGATAGAATTTATCTGCTTATGGAATTCCAATGAAGAGGTTATGAATAATTATACTAAACATATAACTTACAATCAAACTGGGTTAATATAAGAACAGAATGAATCCAATTAATAAGTACAGTGATATATTTGGTATGACCCAGGTCTTTGCCAGGTAAACAGGTATATATAGTCACATATTTATAAGCAAATTTACTGCTGAAATTTTACTCTGAAGTAGAGTGCAATACTTTTCCTCATTGCCATCTATCATTCAAGACCTTGCAAATTGTTTTATTTTCTGAAAAGTGCTGATTGTTATGGTTTCTGGATGCTCAGATCAGCTTTATGTACTGAAATGGGAACTGGCTTAATGCCACAAATATTTGTAATCAAAATATGCAGGTGATAGCATTAATAGCAAAGAAAAAAACAAACAGAAGTATGAGGCCAGGTAATCATTGATTCTGTGTTACCATATCACATTTACCGTTTTGACTGTGAGGATTTATAGTGATTTATTTAGTTGTCCAAATAAAGATTGATGTAGATGGCCAAAAATAATTCCCCCTACTTTTGCTTACCAAAATACAAACCGTGCTAAAACTCATGAATGACTGCAGCCAGGATTAATCTGAATGCCATACCAGATAGATATTGTCAATGTAGTTTCTCAGTCTAGGTTTAATACACTAGGTTTAATTTAAAATAGAAAAATAAGGGTAAATATATCAATGGGATGATTTTCTATATTTCTGTCTTGTGTGTCGAGTAGCTGGGTGCTATAAGTGGCAGAAGACATTCATTAAGTCAGTGCAAGTTCATGGAGCAGATGCTATGTGTAAGGCACTGTGCTAGGCATTACAGGTACTGATGTTGTTTTGCACACGGGTGGGATCACACACACACACACACCCTCATAATGCCTGGCATTGCATATCACTTAGGTTGCTGGGATACAAGTATCAAGTCTCATTTTTCCATATGTGTAGCTGTTTTCCCCCTTTGAAAATAGGAATGTTTCATGCACACTTCCCAGGGAAAGTTGGCAATGTGTGCTTCTCACTGGAATTTGAATCCTGAAGAGGCTTGCTTTCCTGAATTTCTTCTAGCAGTGGTTTATTTTGTTTTGTTTTCCTTCTGGGAATTCTATGTTGCTAGAAACCACTCTGTGGGCTCCAACAAAACCTGTCTCCCTCAATCCTATCTCACAGGTATGGGACACTGGATGCTTGCCAGAAGGATGATTTACGTCCAGATCTTGGCTCTTTCCTCCTCTCTAAGGCAATCACACCTTTCTTTTAGGAACTAATTATGTCCTTCATGAATTTAAGTTTGATTTATATCAGAATTTGGGGTGATCAGGCTACTACTGTAGTAATGCATCTGATTTGTTCCATTCACTCAGAATACTGGTCACCATCGATGCTTTGCTCTTCTACAAAGCTATAAAATTGTCTCACAGGCTTCAGTGTGTGGCCCATCTGTGTACTAGCTTCCCAGAGGCTTAAGACAACCCGATTTTATTCTCTCACAGCCCTGAAGACTGGCCCTCTGGAGTCCCGTGCTGTCAGGGCCATGCGCCTCTAGAGCTGTGGACAGACTCTCTCGCTGTGTCTTCCCAGCCACTGCGGCGGCATCAGGCATCGCCATCCCTTGACTTGCAGCCACGTCACTCTAATCTCTGCCTCTGCCATCCCATGGCATTTGCCCTGTGTGTCTGTCTTCACGTGGTGGTTTCCTCTTGCCAGGACACAGGTCAGACTAGATTGAAACCCGCCCTGATGGCCTCATCTGAATTTGATTATGTCTGCAAAGACTCTATTTCCAAAGAAAGTTAAAGGCACAAGTACGTGGGTTAGAACTTCACCCATACATAATTTGGGGGGATGAAATTCAAATTATAACAGTCTACGATGTCTGAATCTCCTGGTTATCCTGCAGGATTTGCATAATCAAATAAGACACTCTCCATTCACTGACAGTCCTCCCTAATATATAAGTGAGAGTGAATTTCTCCCTTCACTCATACATATGTTGTCATCACCTACGAGTTACATTTGTTTACTGAAAGTTTCTCACTCCCTAGGAGGTCTTTGGAAAATAGATTAATATATTAAAAAACAAAGATGGACCATGGTGGGAGGATAATTTTGTGCTGTAATTTCTCACTAAGCAGGCTATGACAGATCCTGTGAGTCTACTCTAATAGCTGCTTATTGACGGCTTACCATTCCGATCTCATGAGGAGATATTGATGAAGCTCACAGTACTAAAGAAAGGCTGTAAAACACAAAGACCTTAAATAAGCAATAGCCACCTCTCCTGCAATGGTGACCACAGAGGCAACAGTGGGATAAAACAGCCAGAGGGTTAGTACCAGTTTCTACCATAGCAATGGGCGGGAGCAGAAGCTCTCAAGCTACATATGTGAGCAAAAGCCTCCATTGCCTAGAAACTCCGACTTGACTTTACATCATGAGAAAAAAAGTTTCTAAGAGTAAGAGAGGAAAGGCATTGGCTAAACACTAATTCAGAGAAAATGAATTGAAATATTTGGCCTGTGATATTTTTCTGCTGAATTTTGGGTGATGCTTACTGAACGAAAAAATGAAAGGCAGAGAAACGTACTTCATTTTCTTGCAAACATGTTGATATTTACTTTCTGGTAAATAGACGAACAATATTTGTTAGGAGGAAAGGCCTTTCTTGAATCAATTGAATAGCTCCGATTTAGGGCAATTGTGGTAAAGAATCTTAGAGTTTGAAAATTTATGACATAGGCTTCTTGGAAAATGTCACATAAGCTAAACAATTATCATGGTACAAATAAATATGTTTCAATAGCTAAATTCTTCCTGCTGTGAGAGATGATTTTCATTCATTACCCTGGAATAGACAACACATCTGATAAGGACATGTGGACTCCAAGGGCTGTGTGGGGTGTCCCCACCTCTTGATTTTGCTGTGCTTCTGTTTTTTGTTTCCTTGATGTCATTTGTAAAGTTTTACCCAGGGCAAGATTTCAGGTATGCATAAGTTTGTTTTGTCAGTGTGACCAGACATGTAAGCTTTCCAGGGAGGTTTTAGGTAGAAACTTTCAGAAGCTTTCATATTTGGGGGTGGGGTACAGCAAAATAGGAAAATGAGGAGCATTGTTATGGGGACCCACACTTTCTTCTTACAGATAAAGTTATTATGTTTGGAATTCACTATAGAAAAAGGAGGTATTGATGGATCAAAATTCATTAAATAGATATCTTTGTAGGTTTAAGATTCTTTAAAGAGAATAAGGTGGAGATTTGTTTTGCTGTTAATTATTGAATACCAAGTTTTATTTCTGATTGAAAAACTAAAAATGAAAATTAAGAAAATCCAAAAAGTATAAAGAAAACAGTTAAAATCTTCACAGTCAACAGAAAATCATTTTTAACCTTTCTCTGTCTTTATCCTCTCTCCCTCCACTTCTCTCTCTCATTCTATCATCTTCCATATTATCAATTTCAAAGAATTGAGGTGTCATTGTGTTTTGAGCCTTCCATTTATCTTAAAATATGCATGTATTATGGGCATTTCCTAATGTCATTTAAAATTTTACAAAATCAAAATGTTTATATGCTTCGCCATTTTATGAATAGAGGAAAAATATCAAACTATAGCCTATTAATGGACATTGAATCATTTACATTTTTTACAATTATAAATAAAACTGCCATGAGCATCTCTGTGTTCATTATATTACTCATGATTACATCATAAAACAATCAATTGTCAAATTGATTATTATAACTATGCCTTAACTTATTTTCTCCTTGGTGTAATGGCAGCCAGGTAGGTTCCAAGCTTGGATTGCTCTGAAACATTGCTTCTCTGGACATTTTAATACTTACCTTTTGGTAAACATATGTGTGCCTAGGAATGCAATATCTGGGTCATTACTGTGTTTAGCCCCTTCTCCCTTTTATCTGAATCTACTTTTTTCTTTTTTTTCTTTCTTTTTTTTTTTTTTTTTGTCCCTGTTGTATAAACCAGATCATATCCCCAGCTATTTCTCCTGTTGGAAGGGTTTTTTTCCTAGATGGGACTTTCGGTTATGATCGTTTAGATTTTCCAGATCACCACAGCTGCTTTGCATCATCCAAGATCATTCAGAATCTCTGTCTGAATGATCTTGCTATTGGCACATGTACAATGTCTTCCGATTTCACCTGAGTGAGTATATTGATCTTTCCAATGAACACATTGTAATGATTGAGTTCTTTGTTTATTCTGCTTCATTTTGTGTAGATGCTGATAATATGTGCTTAGAGTGGTTGGTGATATTTCCCCACCCGCATAGACAATGAGTTCATTGGAATACAACCCTCCGTGCAATTTTTTTTGTAGATGTTATCCAAGAATTTTTGGTTTTACTATTATTGTAAAGTCTAACTCTGCCTGTTATTACAGTTAGAGTTTGAGGAGATTGAAAAACCATTCCTTTGCCACCATCACTTGACTATTATATTGCTTTTTATTTTTGAAACAGAGTATTTTGGTTTGAATACAAAACAATCAGGCTTTGTGTATGAGAAACTGAAGGATTCATCTGAGCCTTTGGGCAATGTTAGACTTTTCCAGTATTATTGACTTTGTTTTGTCAGAAAGCTAGAGTATAGAACAACCATATTAACCAAATTGAAGTTTATATTGAGGGGACTGAACGATCTGGCCTATGGATTGCTTACAGTTCGTCCCAAAATGCATTCTTTTGAAATTCCAGATACCATCCTGGAACTTTTTCAGGGCCCTTCTTTGCTAGCAGGTTTCTTTCCTTCCTTCCTTCTTTCCTTCCTTCATTCAAGATAGAGTCTCATTTTGTCACCCTCAGGGGTGGCATCACAGCTCACAGCAACCTCTAGCTCTTGGGCTTAGGAGATTCTCTTGCCTCAGCCTCCCAAGTATCTGGGACTATAAGGGCCTCCCACAATGCCCGGCTATCTTTTTGTTGCAGTTTCGTTTGGGCTGGTTTGGAACCCGCCACCCTCAGTATATGGGGCTGGCGCCCTACTCACTGAGCCACAGGTGCTGCCCTATCTTTTTTTCTTATTCTCTAAACCATGTAAGCCGTTCAGAAATTCTTAATTTTTTCTTGTAATAGTTTATTACATTTATTAATTTCTGAATGTAAATAATAACATGTGTGAGCCACATGTGATGATTTATTACCCTTTTAACATACTGCTGGATTTAATTTGCTTGTATTTTGTGTAATAGATTTGTTCTATGTTCATAAAACGTATCAGTTTATAGTAATGCTGGTCCCGTAAAATGAGTTGCAAAGTGTTTCCAAAGCTCATTTAATTCCGAAAAAGATAAATCAGAGGTGATTTGTTTCCTCCTTAAATATTATTTGTTCCTAAAATATTTTCTTTAAATATCTTCTTCCTCAAATATTTATTCACCAGTAAAATTATCATCCTCTGGTGTTTTGTTATTGTTACTTTGTCATGCATTTGAATTGTATGTAAACACTAATTCTGAGATTTTGAGAGTTAGAGGGGTATTTAGGTTTTCTATTCCTCCTTCGAAGTGTTTGATGTTTTGCCTCTCTTAGTAAACTGGCCCATTACATCTAAGTTATGAAACTGACGGACAAAGAGGTGACCATCCTATTCTACCTTTATCTTATTAATCGCTGTGTGATCCATGGTAATGACTTTGTTACATTTCTAATCTTGGTAATTTTTGTTTCCTTTCTTTTTATTCTTACTCTGAAGAGAATTTCAATAATTTTCTTTTTATTTTGAAAGAAAAATATTTCTGTCTTACTCAATTTCGTGTTTCATTTTCAATTTTGTCTATTTCTATATTAATTTCCAATACCTCACTTATATTTGCTTTAAATTTAATGCAATGCACTCATTTTTCTTTAGTGTCCTAAAATGGAAGTTTAGGTTATTGATTTTATATCCTTATTTTTTTCTAATGTATATATGCAAAACTGTAAGTGCCCTTTGCAACACTGATTAAAGAGTATTCCAAAATCTTTGACATTATATCTTCAATTTGATTCAGTTATAAACACATTTTATGTTCTATTGAGACCTATTATTTTTTATCAATGGATTATTTATGTGTGCTTTGTGATTTTCAAATTCTTGGGAATTTTTAAAGATATTTTTCTAGTAATGATTTCAAGTCTAATTGTTATGTTCTTAAATATCTTTTTTATGATATTTATTCTTTCACATTTGTGAAGATGTATTTTATGACCCAGAGCATGATCTATGTTGGTGAATGTTCTGAGTGAGCTGAGAAAAATGTGTTTTTATTCTGTTGTTTTTATTTGAAGTGTTCTACAAATGTCAGTTAGGTCAAATTGATATATAGTGCTGTTCAGATTATCTATACTCTTACTGGTTTCCTGCCAGCTTGATCTAATAATTGTTGAGACATGGTATTGAAACTTGTAACTTTAGTACTTGATTTCTCTATTTCCATTTCCATTCTATCATTTTTTATCTCTTGTATTTTGACAACCTGTTGGTGTAATATTGTCTTTTTTTTTTTTTTTTTGAGGCACAGTCTCACTCTGTTGCCTTGAGTAGAGTTCTATGGCATCATAGCTCACAGCAACCTCAAACTCTTGGGCTCAAGTGTTCTTCTTGCCTCAGTCTTCCAGATAACTGGGACTATAGCACCTGCCACAACACTTCTATTTTTAGTAGTGACGACATCTCACTTTTACTCAGTATGAGCTCCAGCTCCTTAGTTCAAGCAATCCACCTGCTTCAGCCTCCCAGAGCCCTAGGATTACAGTCATGAACCACCATGTCCTGCCAATATTGTCTTTTAAAATACTACCTTGACCCATTTCAGAGTCCCTAGATAGAGGCTGGTAAGACATCTTCTTGAGTAGTTAAGTCCACTCCAAGTCATTTCAGGCTCTCACATGCTGGGCCACTAAATACATGCCCTGATTTCTCCAGGGCCACATACCAGATACCAGGGACAGGTACTGTGCCTCGAGTCTGCTGAAATCATTTAAACCAGCTAATTCTAAACCTGCTTCCCCAGCCTTGCCTTTTTCTTCTTCAGAAACCTGAGTGGCCCTGAATGACCTCCTGTGCTATAGGGATACAGGGAGACTATGGGAGTAATAACTATATAACTTTTTCCAGGTTATCTCTCTTAATGTGTGTCTGCCCTACTGCAACTGAGGTAATATGATTAAAACAGTTGAAAGGTACATACATGTTCAGGATCATAACATCTTTGCTGGAAAATCGCATCATTTATCACGGCATACCATTCTCCTTCATTCCGGATGATCTTCCTTGACTAGAAATGAGCTGTGTGTGAAATTATTATAGTGACTCCAAGTTTCTTTTGATTAGTGTTAATATATTTTACTGCATCTCTTTACTTTTAATATACTTGCTTTTTAAATATTTATCAAAAATTTTATATAGACATCATTTATTTGAGAATTTCTTCTATCCAGTCTGTCAGTCTCTCCCTTTTAACTATGTGTTTATCTCCAGTTACACATATGATTATTTTCAATATACTTGTATAGAAATATTGTTAACCTCTTTCTATTCAATGCACTTGCTTGTTGTTTCTATTTGGCCGTATCTGTTTTATGTTATTTTTATCTATCTATCTATCTCGATCATCTATCTATCTGCCTACCTACCTACCTATACTTATTTTCTGAGACAGAGTCTTGCTCTGTCACCCTGGCTAGAACGCAGTGGCATCATCATAGCTCACTGAAACCTCAAACTCTTCTGTGTCAGCATTCAGAGTAACTGGGATTATTGGTGCATGCCACCACAACTGGCTAGCTTTTCTACTTTTCTGTAGGCATGGGGTCTTGGCATTGCACTCTTGCTCAGGTTGGTTTCAAACTCATGACTTCAAGTTATTCTGTCCCCTTGGCCATCCAGAATGCTGGGAGTATAGGTGTGAGCCAAAGTGTCTGGAGTGTTTAGTTAAGAACTTTTATGCATTAATTTTATCTACTCTATTTACCTTATTTATGCCTTAAACATTTTTAACTTTTACTCTGGGATTTAAAATATAGATTGCTAAATGATCCAAATTAACCCTAACATAGCAGTATAGTGTTCAAATGTAGTGTAGATGACTTATAACAAAATATTTCAAGTTCCTCCATTTATGATGTTTTTATCATTTAAGTCACCATTATGTATGCTTTAAATACCCAAATATATTGTTATGCTATTTATAAATTATATATAATGTATTAATTTATATTTATATATTATTCATTATCATATACAATATTTGTGTTATTTAACATACTTATGTATAACAATTTAAAATTAAAAAATAAAAAATATATTATATTTTATCTTCATTTATAACTTTTCTAAAGCCTTCCTTATTATGTACATTCATTTCTTACCAGTATCATTCTCTGATGGCAGAAATTCTTTTTTTTTGCGTTTTTTGGCCGGGGCTGGGTTTGAACCTGCCACCTCCAGAAAATGGGGCTGCCACCCTACTCCTTTGAGCCACAGGTGACACCCGGATTGCAGAAATTCTTTTACATTTCTGCTAGGGCTGGTCGACTTGGAATAAAAGCAATGAATTTCTCTGTTTTGTTTGTGAAGACAATCTTTCATTTTCCTCTACTCTTTCTAAAAATATGTATTGATGTTTAATATTTGTGCATTTTTATGGAGTGTGTTGGTATTTGATGAATAATTTTATTGTACACAGGAATTTTGGTTTGCAGGGTCTGTTTCCCAAGACTTAAAAATTTCATTTTTCTGGCTTCTCATTTGCATATTTTGTTATAAAAGGTCTGCTGTAATTCTTATTTGTATTCATGTATAGATAAGGAGTCACCCATTCTCTTGATAGGAGCCTTTAAATTATCTCCCTGTTTCTCTCTTTTTTAATTTGTTTTGAAAATTAGGCTGTTAGTGTGACGATTTATGTTATTCAGGTCAGAATCGTGTTGTATTTGATGTTTGTTGTAGCCCTGTGCTCTAAAGACTTCAATTTTCTCCAAAATTTTGATCCCCCTTTGGCTTTGGAACTTTCCTTTGTGCTATTTCTCAGGGAGAGTCTGTCTCTTGCTACTGTCTAAATTAAAGGCCACTGGAGTTTTATCACATAAGGGCCGGTGTGAAGGAGGGGCATTCATTACACTTCTTTGAAGGTCTAAATGTTTGAAGCATACTGTTGACATTTGTTACCAAGGTGTGGTCTTCACAAATTTTCTTCTTTCATGGCATAAGTTTATTCCCTTTGTCTTCTAACCCCTCCTGTGACTATAGCAGTTGTTTTCTAGAGTTCTTGATGTCTTTGAGCCCTCCTTCTTGAAGATCATGGCTTCTCCCAATTCTCTCTCTCTCTCTCTCTCTCTCTCTTTCTCTCTCTCTGTCATTCTCTCTCTTTCTCACACACACACAGGAGACAAAGAAGCTGACTTGGACCTGGAGTAATTTTATTCTTGTCCTCTAGGGACATTTTCCTGGTTTAGGCTTTCTATTACACAAGCGAGCAGAGTATAGAATGGTACTGCCAGGCCCTGCAGGAGCTACCTCCGGATTCATTCCACTCCTCCCTGAGAAACCATTGAGGATTCTGGGGGTAAAGTTTCCACTTTATCTTCCTTTATGACTGTGACTCCTGGAAGTTTCTTGCTGTCATTCTACCCCACACTTAGCCTGCTCCAATTTGTGAAAATTTCTATTTTAATGCTCCTACAAGTTTGTGGCAATTGGTGGCTTCTTCCACAAGTTCTCTGTATGTCCTGGGGAATACCTGTCTCTTCAGATTTTAGAAAGACAGTTTTCCCAGTGACTCACTTTTCTGTAGGTCCACTAAAGTTTTTGACTTTCAGTTTGTCTGACTTGTTATAAGAATAAAAATTCGATCTTTGAAGCGTTTTCCCTTGACCAAGTGGAAACCGGAAATCTCTCTTGTTTCTTTAAAAATAGTTCTTCATGATTGGATTTTGATCAGTTTGGGTATCCAATACATTAATAAAGTTTTTCTCTTGTATCTTGTACAGGGGTTCATTAATTTTCTTAAATCTATAACTTTTGTAATTTTTAATAAATTTGGAGAGTCTTTGTTGTTTCATGAAATATATATTTTTGAATCATCTTGGTGAACCAAACTCCTCAAGAAGCGAGAGCTTTGAAATGAAAAAAATTCAGTAATATAACTGTCACTTTCTCTCACTCATAGGCCCCAGGGAAAGAGAGTCTGGCTCTCTAACTTTGGCAAACACTGTTGTCCAAGCCTATTCCTGCTTCCTGGCAAAAGAGAAGCAGGAAGAGAATTTTGTTTCTTCCCTGGATAAATGCCAATTAGTAAACCCAAATGACCTAGTCATGTGGATCAAATCCTCCTCTCATTTTCTTTAAAAATGTGTGTTCATATAAATGTTATAGCAACTTTATTCATAGTTTCCAAATCTAGAGAGTAGTTAAGATGTCTTTCAACAGGTGACTAGATAAGCAAACTGTGATGCATCCATACACTAGAGATATTATTTATGATACAAATAAATGAGGCATCGAGCTATAAAAATGTGGTGGTTCTGACAGGCATATTGCTCAATGAAAGAATTCAGTCTGAAAAGACTACAAATTGTATAATTCTAACCTTAGGACATTCTGCACAAGGAAAACCCATGGAGACATTAAAAAGATCTATGGTTGCCAGGGGTTTTATAGGAGGAAGAGAAGAATGATTAAGTGATTCACAGGAGATTTAAAAGTGAAACTATTCTATATGGCACTTAATACAGACTTGACACTATGTACTTGACAAAACTCATAGAACTGTACAATACCAAAATTGAGCCATAATGTAAACTATGGAATTTAGTTAATAATAATGCATCAATATTGGCTCATCAACTCTAACATAGGCATCACCCTAATGCAAGATAGTAATAGTAGGATAAACTTTCTGCTAATGTGGTGGGTGGGAAAAGAAGTCTATAGGAACTCTTTATTTTCTGCAGAATTTTTCTGTGAATCTAAAACTTGTCTACAAAATAAGGCTTAGTAAAAGAAGCAAAGGAGAAGTAAGTGTTTTATAATCACACGAATCATAGTGATCTGTGTATTTTATTATAGTATTTTCCCCCATTTTAGAAACTTAGACCATATGTTAACATAATTGCATAATATATTTTAATCTATATTAATACAATGTAAGATATAATATTAGAGATGTTTATGATTTTATAGATTTTTCACAGACTGAATAATATTCCATCACTGTTTATAGCTTAAGGTATGGCACCATTGCTGAAAACAGGACAAATTATCATATATTATTTGTAAAAAGGCTGTTATTGATTGCCTATCATATTATCAGGAATAAAAGAAACAATGGGACAATGGTGTCACTATTTTGCTTAATTAAAAAGTAATTAAATATGTTTTCAAATAAATAACAACAGTAGGCAGCATTATTCAAACTTTATTATGAATCAGGCATTAGAATTAGTCCATTCATGTGTTGTATGATTGAATCACAAAAATAGTTTTATAAGAGAGGTACTGGTATTAGCTCCATTTGCAGATGAAGAAACTGAGTCTCAGTAACATGTACATTTTGTATAGATAGTGAGTGGGAAAGCCAAAATTCAAACTTAGGCAATATAGCCCGAGAGCTTGTGATTATCATTATAGTTTTCTAGAGATTCAAACAACTAAATATCCTCAGCTGTGGCTGTGGGAAGACTACCACTATAGTACTTGCCTCTAAGTAAATGTTTGTAGGACAAATAAATGAGTGACTTTGATAGTAAGATGTTGTCTGCATTTTACCGCACCAGCGTATAGCATTGCATCTATCACTTTTACTTTTTAAACTAATGATCTGAGAGATAGTTATAGGCTTAATTTTATACAAATTAATTATTGAAGTAAAGGACAAAGGTTATGAAAGAGAAAAAGAATGAAAGATAACAGTGAAAGAACAATTGATTTTTGAATTTTTGAGGTTCAATTTGCACTTGAAAGCCAAAAAAATAGATTCACATATAAAGATTTCCTTTATAATTGAGGAAAAACAGCAGGGAGAGTGAGTAAAAGCAATGGAGATAAATCAAGAAAATTTTCAATAAAGTAAATAAAAAAGGAAAATAATTTCTAAACCATGTTTATTTCAACCTTAAAAGAAACATCTTTACTTCCATGAAGTTTATTATGCTTTTACATTTATCTTTTCTTGTATGATTTAGGATAATTTTATAAGCTCAGTGCTTAATAATGCTAAAGCAAAAACAGATTGAAACAAATTCTGAACAAATACTCCATGATGCAAGCAAAAAATAAGCAAAAGCCCTAAGGAAATTTGAGCTACAATTTACAATTTTTGTGTATAAGATTTCCTTGGGTGTTTTTTTTGTTAACTTTTAAAAATTTCTTATTTTTTTCCATCTGCTGCAGAACTTTCAATTTGCTATAGTACATTTGTACAGAGACTGCCTAGGACTTTTTAAATATGTGACTTACACCCTGGTAGGAAATTACCTTATTGTCATGGTTCACTAGATAGCACTTGGTGGACCAGCAGGTCATGGTTTAAGGACTTATGCCAAGGTGGCAATTCATAACCAGTTCTCATTGCACTTCAACATGGTTCTGGGTCAAAAACACCATTATCCTTCGCTTCAAGTTCACGTATGTTTCGACCCGTCACTTTTACTTTTATAAATCTTCTCTTGAGAATAGAAAGTACTTGAAAAGATATGTGTGAAACTATAGACAGTGAATAAGAAATTATAATTTATCCCATTTGTTCTACACTCACAATACATGTGCACTCATGCATTCACACACACACATACACCCTCCCTCAAACACACCTACAGGAAGGCAAAAAACTTGGTAAGACAATATACAGCAGGTGAGGACCATAATTCACACTTCCATTTCCCCAATAGCTATATCAGATCTTTTCTCTATTAAAGGTCTGCTCTTGCCAGGCCTTCTCATAGTGTGATTTCTGAGCATTGTTCTAAATTGAACACAATGTGATCAATTTATATTGATCTGGGACCATCCTGGGATCCTTAGTGCCTTGTCCCAATCATTATCTTTGTATTTCACATTTGTAACAACTGAAGCAAGTGTCTGAACTTTCCAATTCCCAAGGCAAGGTCATTGATAAAAAAATGAAATTTATCATGGTAGAGAAAAATAATGTCTCTCTTAAATCTCCAGTGATGTCCTCAAGGATTTCCACAAAGAACACAAAAAGGTGGCAGTTTAGCAGGAGAATCACTTCAGACTTAATGTATTGATTCCTTATTTGTGATCATTCCTATCTGAGATGGTTATCCAAGCCTTTTATTTTCCACTCAGTCAGTCAAGCAAAGATCATTTAAATTAGATGTCCAGAATGTTTTAGTGTTACTAGTATCCTGGCAGGTTGCAAGAAGATGGCTTTGCAAATACATGTAACTCACTCTGTCCTCAATGCTTTAAATGACCAAGGCTTACTCCCAATGGTTAATGAATAGTATCTTGCCCACCTACCTGAACTTAGAAAGAAGTTGTAGGTTTTGAAGATAATCCTACTGTACTTTCTCAATATGCCTCTGTAGTTATGCTATTCCCATTTTAAAAGCAATAAAACAGTTTTAGTAAGATTTATAGCTAGCAAATGTTATATTTGATTTTGAAATGCTTTTTCTTTTACTTTAAAGCTTATCCTGCTAATTATATAAGCCATTTTATTAATTATGGATTTTATTTCTGTTTTGGTCACCCTTATCTAGATATGTTGTTATGCTGACAACTTATTTCACAATGTATGTATTCATTTATGAAACCAATATTTATTGAGCATATTTTGCTGCCATTGTTCTAAATATTGGAGACACAAAAGGAATATTTTGCATTCTTGTCATTTATACTGTAGTAGGGGTTGTTGGAAGAATAAAAATATAAGTTAACATAATAAATTATTTTGGATATTAAAAAGTGATTAATTGTGAAAAATGTCAGGATTAAAGGATTGGAATTTCTGAAAAGGGCCTTGCAACGTTAAATAGAGTGTTCAGGTGGGCCTCTTAAGAAACATGCAACTATGCAAAGACTTGAAGGACAGAGAGTGATTTCTGCAGCCGAGGGAAATATATTTCAGTGGGATAAAAAGACCCCTAGACAATAGCGCATTGATTTGGTTGAAACAGATAGGCAGGAGATAATATGTGGGGTAATAAGTACGATGAGATTTTGAAAGACTTTAATACATGATAAGGCATTTATTTTTATTCTGAGAGAAATGGTAGTTGGCAGATAATTCTCAACAGATAATATTTTATCATAATTATTGGGATGTGTGTATATTTTATGGGAGCACAAATGAAATCAAGGGGTTGGATGCAAGACTAATTCACCAGTCTGGAAGGTATTTGATTAGTAGCATTGAAGGTGGTAAAACCTCTCTCTCTCTCTCTCTAAAAGCACACACACACACACACACACACATACACACATACATATATGTGTATATATATAATTTTTAATTAGTGGATTTAGGGATATAAGTGTGTTTTTTGTTACATGCATGGATTATATAGTAGTGAATCTGGTTGTATTTTGAAATAAATTCAACATAATTCTTGATGAATTATATGAGGAGAGTAAGAAAAAAATGGAGTCATAGAATATTCCATGTGTTCTTACTTGAGCAAATTGAAGACAGTTGCCATTTATTGAGATGTGCAAGTATATGTAAGTGGAGCTGGCTTGAGGGGAGAATAAATTTGTAAGCATGTATAGTGTAAAGTGCAAGTTAGACATTAACGTGATGGTGGTGGCTAGGAGGTTGAGTCTAGGCTATAGGAGAGTGTTCTATATTACAGATATAAATTTGTAAATCATCCTAAGTGATTTTGGATGATAAATCGAGAGATATGATACAGGAGATTACCAAGCAAGTGAGTGTAAATAGATAGAGATATCTAACAAGTAAGTGAAATAAGCATTTGGCGCCCAAATTGAGAAGACCTAGGAAAGTAGGAAAAATGAGATGTTAAGATTAAAGAGCATGAGAAAGATGTGAAGAAAACCTGGAGTGGTGTGCTAGAAGCCAAATGTAGATCAACTTTGGTAAATTCTGTTGCTATGTAAAATTAGGCCTGAGGATTGAATAATGGTTTTCATAATATGAATTACTGTTGTCCTTGGATAGTACAATAGAATGATAAGGACACATGCCTGAGTAGACTAAGATTAAGAGATATTGGAAGAAAAGATATTAGACTATCAACATATAAAATGTTGTAAATATAAAAAAAAAAACTTTGAAAGATTTTTCTTATAAAGGGAAAAGAGAGGGAGCTGGAGAAGAAGAGAGTGAAAACTTATTTGCAATATTATACATAAACTTTATGTTAGAGAAATCACACATGTCCTGATGGGAATGAAGTCTAAGGGGACAATTTAATGAGATGAAAGAGGACAGAGAGAATGCAGTAACATTCGTCCTAAAGCAGTAGGAAGGAAGGGATTGATAACCTGATTACTCACCTATGTTTCCCATTTCATCCTGTCCTTGGTCAAACTCATCCTATACAAAAAAATTTGACATGATTTTCTTCTGTAATTTCAACATCACCTTATCTGACTGGGGTGACCACTGTGGCAGCTGTGTTAAAAACCTTCCAAGTTGACATGCACTTTATGCCACTCAATAATTACTACTGAAACAAAAGAGACCACTTTCCGAACCAGTTCCAGAATATGTTTTATGGACCATGGGCAAGTATAAAAAGTTTTTCTTTTAACAAAATAACACATATTGACTGACTTAGGCAACAGAAATTTATTTTCTCACAATCCTAAAGGCTGGAATTCCAAGATCAAGGTGTAGTAGGGTTGGTCTCTGGTGAAGACTCTCTCCTTGGTTTGCAAAAAGCCTCCTTCTCTGTCCTCACATGGCCTATTCCTAATGCAGAGAAATGTTTCTTCTTCTTAATGAGGACATTGGTCTTATTGGATTGGAGCCCCACATTTATGATTTTATTTAACTTTCATTACTTTCTTAAAGACCCTATCTGCAAATATAGTCAAATATGGGCATCAATAGATGTATGAATTTGGGGGAAATAATTTAGTCTACAATGTGCAGATACCATCTAATTTTTTCTACTTTATTCACATGATGGTTGAGATTTGATGTGAGCCTACACAGGAACAACTTCACTGCTCCTTTGTGATTCCGCTTACCCTTTCTGTATGAAATTAGCAAGCTGTCCATGCTCCTTGCTGTTCCTAAGGACTTTCTTTCATCCCCTATGACCTACTCCAACCACCCAAGGAATGGCTTTGTGGGAGCTACTTCCTTTTGATAACATTATAGCCATCTCTTAAACTATAACTATTAGCACTCAGTATATAAATATAAATAGAATAATCTTTCCCAATGTTTGGTCTATTTTGAGCCAATTTTCATCAAAAGAGCCCATGTAAAATATTCCCCCGACAAGGCTGTGAGACAAGGAGTAGTGTCTTTAATCACTGTCTGAGTTAATCTAATCGAGGAGCTGCTGGCTTCCACGATCCAGCAAGGACCCTCTCCCTCTGCTTTCTCATAAGTTCTTCCCACATCCTTTCATGGACAATTCTTCATTTTTGATCCTATGGCTGGTATTCTGTTAGACAATTTTAGTATTCTATTAATTTTCTGACTATTTTGTTTTAGGATATAGATAACAAATCCTTTTGCTTATACCACAGGTACCCTGTAACTTCCTCCTTAAATCAATTAGCTCCAATCCTGATGCTGCACAGATTAATGGGCAATGGTGGGAAAATCTGGTAGAGGAAGGAACTTAGAAGGAAGCCCCTTCAGTCTCTTTAGCAAGGGCAGAAGTCAAATGTGGATGAGATATGATCCTTCAATTTTATAGAGAACCTTTAGAGGAAACATTTAAGCAGATATCTGTGAATGTTTGTTCTATAATATTTAATGACAGCAGTAATGCCTATTCATTGAGCCATTACTATGTTTAAGGAACATAGCTACATGTATTGCACAATCAATTTATTCAATCCTCCTAAGAAATGTGGAAAGTAGCTGAGATCATCTCTGTTTTTAAAGTTATATGCCCATTTACACACATCTTGTTTCTTAGTTTGTTAGAACCACTATAATGAAGTGCCTTAGACTAGGTTATTTATAAATAATAGAAACTTCATTTCTTACAGCTCTGGAAGTTGAGAAGTCCAAGGTCTAGGTGCCAAAAGATGTGGCATCTGGGGCAGGTTCACACTCTACTTCATTGGGGGCCTCATGCTGTGTTCTAACTTGGTAGATGCAACAATAGAAGGAAACCCCCTTCAGTCTCTTTTGCAAGGGCAGAATTCAGTTTATTGGGGTTTAGCTCTCATAACTTAATCACTTTCTGAAATGCTCTCTCTCTTAATACTGTCATATTGGGTATTAGGTTCCAACATAAAAATTTGAGAGGAAAACCATCATTAAAACCATAGCACTTTGGAAATCAGATACATTAGCTCCAGGAAAACACTTCTTTCTGTGCTAAAGTATTTGTTTCTGATCCTCTTGATAATAGTCTGACTGTTATCAGTATCTCTTAGGGACTCTGGCTGAATGACCAATCTATGCTTTTTCTGACCAATTCTCTCATGACTTAGTCATCTCTTTGTCATTTTTATCATTTATGGTTAAAAAAAAATCTGACTTTGTAAGACAGACTCTGTGTATGGCACTCCCTACCAAGTCTCTGGGTTTCATTTAATTATGAAGAAGCAGCATAATCCAAAGGGGATATGGAAATATAACTCTGTGATTAGACTAAAATGCCAGGGGAAGCCAAATATGGCAAGTGCTGTCCAGCAAAGAATGTGAGTTTCAGTCAGTGGGGTGTGTATAACATCTTCCATCTCATTCAAGTTCATTTTTTCCTCCTTACATATCAGTTCATCATATGACATTGGCTCCTGAATTTTCTGTCCATTCCCATCTTTTCTAAAACTCCTTTATGGCTACTACAGATAATTTATATCTGAATCAAATCAATCTAGTTAAGACTTCTCTTCCATCTCAGTGGATTACTCTCCATCCAACTGGGGATCTGAGAAAACTGATTCTCTTGATATCAACTGTTTGGAGCATCAAACCAAAGCAGAAAATTGCAAGTGGTAAAGCTGTAGCAGAACTGTGTTAAAAATCCCTGAAATCTCCAGGAAGGAGAGCCCTGATATATGTATATATGTGGCAAAGAGACAGAATAAGAAGGGATGAGAAGTCTTTTGCAGTGAGAGTAATTATTCATCCAGGAGTTCAGAAACCATGACCTTGCAGAGGCTTTAACTTATTGCAGGTTCCAGAGATGCATGGACATAAGGAGACTGTGCCTGTTTCACAGATGATGATCTGCTTAGCTTGATATTCCTTGGTGCACATCAAGGAGTCTAGCATCTTTCCTCGGCTTTGCCTTATTTGAATTTCATAAAACATCTTTAATTAGAAAATTTTCCCTTTTCTTATTCATCGCTTATTTTCCAAGTCAAATTATCATCCCCCAAATGATGAGGTCCCAAGGCTAATTTTTGAGGAATCAATGAAAAGAAGAGATCATAGATATATTTTTAAAGTATGCAATAGCAGAAAAACATTAAGAATTAAACCATGAAATATATAGTGGTATGACTAATTTCCTTGTGTCTTTAGGCCTTATTTTGATTTTTATTGCTTTCAATTTGAATGAAAGTATTCTCAGTCATCAATTTTCCCTTTGCTAGTTATTTGTTAGACAATTAACACATAAAACACAACACATAAAATAATTTCATTTAATGTGTAATCTTAGCTACATTCTATAAAAGCTTAATCAACACAATGATGTAAATCAAACTAGAGGCTGCACGTTGTTTTTTCAAAGTCTCTTCTATTGTTATATTAATAATTTTATTTCTGAAATGTATAAATAGAACTTATTACATTATCAATTATTTCCATTTTTATTCATTAAAAATTCAGTGCCATTAGAAAATTGCAGGTTCTTTCTTTTTATTGAAAATTACATGGAATTAGTTTAATGCTTCAAAGAATATTTGAAATTCCTCAAATGCCATTCCTCAATATTACTGACAAATAAGAATTGTATCTTAACTAAGATCTTTTAAGATAAAATTTTAGATCCATTGAATATGAAATTCTTCAAACTACCTCTCTATTCTCATACCCCTTAGAGATAATATCTGGAATTTATATTCAATTAATGCATACCTCTAAATTCAACACAGCCTGGACAGTTTTAAAAACAAGAAAGAAAACTTGGTTTATTTAATTCATAAGAGAAAATGCTTACTCAGTTCAAAGAATATAAAATACAAAGCATGAAAGAGAACAATTGATTTCATTTACAGACATAGAAACTACCAATCTGATTGTTCTAAGCTTTTCAACCCTCAAATGGAAAGAAAAATGCTAATATAAATCATAAAAAATAAATCTAGGACAAGGAGAGCTCAACCCAAACATGACATAGGCATTGTCAAAATATGAACAATACCTACTGTTTTCTTAGACTGAGTGTTTATTTTTTACCCTACTATTTGTGTGACAAAAATCACACAAGAAATGTGTTCATTTACATTTCAGACAAAAAGGTGCCACTTTTCCTGCCATCATCATTATTTAGCATAAAATTGTTCTAGTCATTTTGAATGGGGAAAAATTATCATTACTAAAAAACATTTCTTCCAGACCTTTGGATTCCCATTTTAGATATTCTAAGTATGTGGTATATTTTGTTTGTCATTTTTTTCCTTTCCCGTACTTGGTCAATTATCTTTTTGTGAAATGCAAGGCAGGTAAAAGGTTATTATAATAACTAGACACGTGTGTGAATAATATGAGTTCAGAATAGTTCTAGTATTTTTTCTTTAAAAGCTAGATTAGTGTTGGGATACCTGATTTGCAGAATAGGTCAGATCGTTGGTAATGAAGTATATGAATCTCTGACATACCATCCTATTATTGATAACATTTGTTATAAAAAAATAAAAACCTTTGTTTATATTCTAGGCATATATGCCCTGCAGGTTAGTCACTTAAAGCAGATGAGGTAAAGGGGAAAAGAAACATTTATCTATCACTAATGGCTGTTTTCATTTTGAGCAAGAAGGACATGTCTGTACTTTTTAGTAATAACAGAATCTATCTCCAACTGTCAATCTTGGAGAATAAAAATGTTATTTATATTCAATTCGTAGAACTAAAGGGGTTCCTGTCACAACGCTTTCGAGAGAGCACTGTCAAATCTCTCTAAGCCTTTAGTTTAAATGTCATTTCTAGTCAACTGCAAGGATTTTTAGTGTTTTAGCATCAGCTTTTTCCTAGGGATACATTAGGACTTTCAGAGGATTTGTGTTTTTTAGTAAAAGACTCTCTATCTCCAGTCCTTGTAAAATTCCCTCCTACACAGTGTCACATGTAAAAGGCTATTGGAAGAAAATATGCAGAGATTTGTAATTGGTTTCAAGTAGTAGAAAATGTGCAAAGGTTGCCAGTATAAGAGCTTTATGAGTAATGAGATCAATCATACGGGGAAATTATAGTTTGATGCCTTTATAATTCTATTCACTATAGAGAAGGGTTAATCATGAGTCAAAAATTATTCTAGGAAATCCACATACAAGGCTATCTAGTTATAGTATGTCTGAAAATGACCTCATTGGGATATGCTAATATCTTAATCCTGTTCACCAACCCTTTCTATCACAAATATAATATCTAAAAAATAAATTATCAACATAAGTAAAGCAAGTGAATGTCAAGATATATACTACAAGTATACTAAAGTACAAGATTGTGGAAAAGTCTGGACAGTACAATGAGACTATTATGAATAACCTATGCCAACAAATTCAGTAACTCAGATGAAATAGAAAAATTCTTGAAAGACACACATCATATTTTTCTAGAAGAGATATAAAATAGAAATCTGAATAAATCTATATCATTTAAGTAAATTAAATTTATAATTAAAACCCTCTCAAAATAAGGATAAAATAAATAAACAACAACAACAAAAAAAACTTCTCGGTTCAGATTTTTTCATTGGTGAATTCTATCATTGAAATAAATGGTAGCAACCAAAAACATTTTATGAAATAGATTTGAAATAAATCTTTCCTATCACTTTCTGTTAGGTCAATGCTTCTCTGATTCCAGTGTCAAACAGACATTAAAGCAATAAAAATATCATTGTAAGAACTGTCTCAAAAACTTTTTTAAAAAGGAAAATAAATAAGAAATTAAAATTAAAGATTAATATATCTATCTGAGGAACATATTTTTTAAAAAAGTCCAACAAAATATTTAAAAATAAATTGCAGCAATTACATAAAAATGATAATGCATTTTGACTAAATGTGACCCATCTTTACCATTTGAAAATTCTATTAATATTAGAATATTATCATTCTAACATTAACCACTAATATTAACAAAATAATACCTGGATCCCTAAGAAATATTTGACACAATTAAAATCCATTCCTGAAAAACTTTCTCAGCAAACTAGAAATTTAAAACAAACTAATTTATCAGTGAACAATGCTATCTATAAAATAAAAGGAAATGTATATAATACATAATGATTAAAATCTGGATGCTAAATGTCAGAGGAAAAATGCAGAGATATTTGTTAATGCTTTTTTATTCACCATTTAACTATTTCAATAAAAATATAATCACTTGTATTTTCCTATAACATTTTTATTGATCTAGTTAAAAGCTAACTAATTCTTAGCTGGTGCAATATAGCAAAGCAATTAAGAACTGAAACAAAACAAGCAAACTTTTTATTGGTAGAAGACATACCATTTATGTAAACAATACTAAGGAATCTACAAGAAACCTATCAGACCTATCAATGTAAAAAGATTTCAGGATACATAAGTAACACTCAAAAAATATTATTTTGCTAAAGTCTAGTGATAAAAAAGAAAATAATAGCTTAATTATTAATTGATTGAAAATAATGTAATAAGAAATAGATTTACAAGATTGGTAAATGGCAAATTTGGTAAATTATGCATTTACCAAAAACATATAAGATTGGTAAAGGGAGAACTATAAAGAACTACAAAAGGAAATGACAGGAACAAAAATAAATGGAGTAAATATGTAATGTTCAAGAATTTAAAGAGTTGATATTGTTAAAAATGACCCTTCTCTACAAACTGATATGTATTATGAAATTTAATCCTACTCAAAATTCTAGCATGATTTTTTGGAAGAAATTGACAAGGTGTTTTTTAAATGCATATACTATTAGCAAAGGATCTACAAAAGTCAAAAGAATCTTGTAAGAATAGAACAATTTAGAAGACATTTCAAAAATCTGGTAATCAAGACAAGACATCGACCCAATAGGGAAATGGAAGAAACAAAGTCCAGAAATAGATCTAGACTTGCATGGTCAATTAATTATTGACCCACATGCCAAAATAACTCAATAGATAAAATAAGCCTTTAAACAAATAGTGTTAAGACAGCTGTGTGAGGAATAGGTTTTGGAATATCAACCTAGCCCTGAAAGCATGCAAAACAATAAATGCAAAATGAATCACTGACTATATTTAATAGCTAAAATTGTTAAATTCCATGTGAAAATATTGGAAAATGGTATTGTATTTTGCATAAGAAAAGGTTTTTTAAATGGAGAACAAAGAACAAAATACACAAAGTATATTATTTGTTAAACAACACATTAACAAAATTAAGATCTCGTTCTCAAAACATACTGCAATATAATGTAAAGACAAGCTGCAATTGGGAAAAATTGTTTTCAAAATACACATCATATAGAAGGCCCATATTTAGGATTTATAAAGAACCGTTACCACTCAATAGTATCAAAACAAATAGTTAAATGTAAAGGAGCCACCGACTTGAAGAGATACTTCATAAAAATGGTAAATGGACAGTTAAGTATCATTCAGTATCTTTAGTAACTAGGGAAATGCAAATTATCACCATATGACCATATCAATAGATGAAAACAGCTATTCAACAAAATTTGACATGAATGATGAAAGTTCTTAAACTAGGGAAGAAGAAAACATATTCAATATTATAAGGCAACTCCATTAATATCTGCAGTTAACATACTACTTAACAGTGAAATAATCATAAGGTTATAAAAAAAGCAAGATGTTTTCTCATTTCATTTTAATATTTAAGGTTCTACCTACTGTAATAGGCAAGACAAAGATAATAAAATACATACAGATTGAAAGTAATAAAGCAAGAAATTTTACTTGTAATACGCTTGCCTTATGTAGGAAATTCTAAGAAATGTCTTTTAAAAACTTATAAGAAAAGTCAATTTAATAGTATGCCAAGATACAAAGTCAATATAAAAAATCAATTGCATTCCTGTGTGACAACAATGAATAATTGGAAAGCAAAATTGAATGTAGAGCATTTACCTGCTCATCCAGAGCAATAAAATATGTTTCTTGCTTGATAAATAGATTAACATGCCATTACCTCAGATTTTGTCTGATACTTTGATTTTCCATTTGCAGTGAAAGATGTGTCAGGATTATTGAGGGCTAGTGTCTCCAGTGTATAACATGAAACTTAATGAGGGCCATAGGTGCACAGAGGGGCAGAGTTCTACTCAAGTGTCCTTATTTATTGTTTCATAGTGTTTTCAAGATCACCTCTCTGGGACTCTACTTCTGACAATTTGTCCCTTGACTTGGCACTTGTGGAAATCACTACTACGACCCTGTTGTTACACGTCTTCAAAGCAGACAGAAATTGCAGTATTGCAACAACGCACCCAGAATATCTAAATCTCAACACTTGACTAATAAGCATGATTAAATACATTTTGCAAAACAGATCAATCAAGCAAAATCAGTCTAAATTAAACATAAAGGAAAGAGCCAGGCACTGTCTCTCAAATCTGTAATTGTAGCATTCTGGGAGGTTGAGGCCATTGGATTGCTTGAGCTAAGGACTTCCAGATCAGCCTGATAAAGAGTAAGAGCCTGTCTCTACTAAAAATAGAAAAACTGGCTGGGCAGTGATGGGCACCTGTAGTCCTAGCTATTGGGGAGGTTAAGGCAAGAGGATCACTTTAGTCCTCAAGAGTTTACCATTGCTGTGAGCTGTGATACCAGGGAACTCTACCCAGGGTAGCAGAGTGCAACTCTGCCTCAAAACAAACAAACAACTTAAGGTGAAGGGATGGTCATCTATATTCCAGGCAAATGGAAAACAGAAAAAAGCAGGCGTTGCAATCTTATTTGCAGATACAATAGACTTTAAACTAACCAAAATAAGGAAGGATAAAGACGGACATTTCTTATTTCTTAAAGGTAATACTCAATATGATGAGATTTCAATTAATATTTATGCACCCAACCAGAATGCACCTCAATTTATAAGAAAAACTCTAATAGACATGAGTAACTTGATTTCTTCCAGCTCTATAGTAGTTGGAGATTTTAACACTCCTTTAGCAGTGTTGGATAGATCCTCCAAT
>CAUYON010135731.1:0-26780 GCA_963573935.1 Arctocebus calabarensis
ATCAGATGGCTTGTGAGTTTGTTGATATGCTCTCTTTCTGTTTTTTGAATGTAGGCTTCTAAAGCAATAAATTTTCCTCTCTGGACTGCTTTTGCTATATCCCATAAGTGTTGGAAGTTTGTGTCTTCCTTGTTGTTATACTCAAGGAAGTTAATGATTTTTTTTTTATTTCTTCCTGCACCCAAGTGTCATTCAGCATAAGGTTGTTTAACTTCCATGCCTTTGTGCCTTTGTGTGAGGTTCAGCATTTTTGTTTGAGTTGAGTTCTACTTTTAGTGCCTTGCAATCTGAAAAGATGCAAGGTAGATTTTCAATTCTTTTGATCCTTCTGAGATTTTTTTGTGTGTGTGTACTAGGATATGATCAATTTTGGAGAATGTTCCATGGGATGATGAGAAGAATGTATATTCTATATCTTTGGGATGGAGTGTTCTGTATACATCTATCAAGCACAATTGTTCTAATGTCTCATTTAAATCTCTAGTATATTTATTTAATTTTTGTTTCGAGGCTCTGTCCAGCCCTGAGAGAGGGGTGTTGAAGTCCCTGTTATTAAGGTGTTATAGGATATCACATTGCTCAGACTAAGGAAGGTCTGATTCAAGAATCTTGGAGCATTTAAATTAGCTGCATAAATATTTAAAATTGAAATGTTTTGTTGTATTTTTCCCTTAACCAATATGAAGTGACCATCATTATCTTTTTTGACTTTAGTTGCTTTAAGTCCACATATATCTGAGAATAAGATTGCAACCCTTCTTTTCTTCTGAGTTCTGTTTGCCTGAAAAATTGACTTCCAACCCTTATCTCTGACTTTTAATTTGTCTTTTGACATGACACGTGTTTCCTGCAGACAACAAATAGATGGCTTGTGTTTTTTAATCCAATCAGCCAATCTATGCCTCTTCAGTGGGGAATTCAAGCCATTGACATTTATTGAGATCATTGATAAGTGTGGTAGTGCTCTATTCATCTTATTTTGTGAAAGTCCATTGCTTAGTTTTGTTTTATGCATCATTGTTAAAACTAGGTTCTGTCCTTTAATTTCTAGTTGTTTACTTTGCTGAAGGTCCATTGTGATGGTCAGTGTGTAGGACAGGTTGAAATATTTCCTGTAAAGCTGGTCTTGTTATGGCAAATTTCCTCAATGTTTGCATATCAATTAAAGATTTGATTTCTCCATCAATTTTAAAGCTTATCTTAGTGGGATGTAGAATTCTGGGGTGGAAATTGTTCTGTTTAAGTAGGTTAAAGATAGATGACCATTGTCTTCTGACATGAGAAGTTTCATTAGAGAAGTCCGCAGTCACCCTGATAGGTTTGCCCCTGTAGGCCAGTTGGTGCTTACTCCTGGCAGCTTGCAAAATATTTTTTTTTGTCTTGACTTTAAATAAATTCATCACAATATGCCTTGAAGAAGCTCTGTTTGAGTTGGGGTGACCTGTAGATTGATATCACTCTGAAAGGAATATGTCAGAGTCTTTGGTAATTTTTGGTAAATTTTCATTTTTAATATTTTCTAGAATGGCTTCCATTCCTCCTGGGCATTCTTATTCCCCTTCTGGGATACCTATAACTCATATGTTTGAATGCTTCATAGAGTCCCATAATTCTGTCAGTAAGTGTTCTGCTTTCTTTCTCTTCTTTATGGCCTCTTTAACTGTCTGAGTTATCTTAAGAGCTTTATCCTTCACCTTTCGGATTCTTTCTTCAGCATGATCTAATCTTTTGTTGATACTTTCTATTGTATCCTTAAGTTCTCTAATTGACTGCTTCTGTTCCTTCAGCTCTGCTATATCCTTTGCGTATTCTTTGTATCATTCATCTCTTATTTGATTCTGGTTTTGAATTTTCTTTTGGTTATTATCCACTTTCTCATCCATTTCTTTCATTGCTTTTAGATTGTTTTCCACTTTCTCATCATTCTCCTTCATTGTTTTCATTATCTGTATTTTAAATTAACCTTCTGTCATTTCTTACATTTCTTTATAGGAGGAATTCTCTGCTGTGCTTACTTCACAATCCCTAGAAGTGGTTACTCTGGACTGGGATTTCATGTTATAAGAATTTTTCTGTTGTTGCTTCTTTATGAGTGCTTTCTTGTATCTGCTTCCTTACCCTAATTTTCTTTTCACTTCTTCTTGGTCTTTAAGTTACTGTGCCAATGGCCTAAAGTTATAATGAGCCCTTTTGGTACAAGACTAGAAGGATGAGAAGATTGAAGAGCAAGAAAGGCAAAAAGATTTTAAAAAGAAAAGAAAGAGAGAAAGAAGAGGGGGGGAGTAAAAGGAAATACTGACAAAAACAAGAAAGACACCGAAAGAAAGAAACAGGAGTATTGGGGGTGTTGGGTTGGGTGATTCCCTTGAGGTCAACAGCTCTTTGCCAGCCAGCTCAGACACAGTACTGCACCTCCACCAGATAGAGATGAAAGATAAAAATACTATAAATCCAACCAAAACAAACAAGTCTTTAACATTATGGGATAAAATTAGGGGAAAAAAACAAATAATGAGGGCAGAGACTCTGGCAAAAAAATGAAATCCTAATTGTTAAAGAAGGCAGAAATGGAAGATTGTGTTTAAACTAGAATAATAATAAAAAAAGAGGAAAAGGAAAAATATCAAGGAAAAAAATTTGAAATTAAGAAAAAACAAACAAACAAAAAAAACCCAAAAAAACAACAACCCCCAAACCAAAAAGCCAAACATTACATATATCTTGCTAAATATTTTCCGAGAGACAGGTGATCTTCTGAGGTATGAGATGTTAATTACAAAGTTGATATAACTGTACTGTTGTAAATATTGCCACCTAGAAGAAAAAATACAGACACCCACTTTGGGTAAAAATTAGAGGTGATTTTATTTACTCCTGCACAGGGGGCCACTGCAAAAAGGCAGAAGGCCCTGGACAAAGAAGCAGGTAGCCTTTTATACCCTTTTCATTGCCATGCAAGCAAGCAAAAACAAAACCCTGCTGTTAGCTAGGGAGGCAGGGTTATAGTAAGGGGGCTAAAGCACGGCTACTACGTGGCATACATCGTAATGGCTGGCACAGAAACACGGTTGGCATAGAAACAGCTTTGGAAATACAGTGACCTTCATACAGGTAATATTTTCTCCATTGTTTGCCCATTGCTAGGGAGGTTGGGATAAGTTTCTCATCATTGTGTTACTCTTTTAGGGAGTTGGGGCACTGTGAAAACTTCCCCGTTCTATTCTGAAACATGCCTTTGAAATTAACCAAGGGGAGCAAGTGGAGGACTAAGACTGAAACAAGCTGAGAATTTCCCTATTCTATTCTGAAACCTGCCTTTGAAATTAACCAGGGAGAGCAAGTGGGGGACTAAGACTGAAACAAGCTGAGAGTTTCCCTGTTTTATTCTGAAACCAGCCTTTGAAATTAACCAGGGGGAGCAAGCGGGGGACTGAGGCTAAAACAAGCTCAAAATTTCCCTGGGTTCTTTAGGGGGGCTGCTGTTTACCACAGTACAAGATGGAGACTGGATGCCTCTACTGATCTCTCAGACCCCACAGACTTGGGAGTCCAAATGTCTCATTAGCCCACTTAAAAGACACTTCAAACTATGAACCTTGGCCAAGCAAAAGATTTCCATGGAAAGCACTTATCCCTGGGATCTCTCCTCGCAAGGAGTCCTACTTATCCAGTGTGCCAGATCCAGTCTCCCTCTATTCCCCTGAGGGCCAAGTCTGTTGATGTGCCAAACACTTGGATCTCCACACTTCCCCTGTATCTCATTCCCTGCCTTTGGGAAGCTCAGTCACTAGATTACTCACCCAATGTCTCTTGGCAGATCCCCATGCTGCAACATGCAGGGGCAGCTCCGCCCCAGCAGCTGGGTGGGCAGCCAAAGCTGAATAATATTAGCTCCTTTCTGGCTCAGTGACTCAGTACGGGGCTCCAGACAATGCCCATAGTCATCTGCACACCACCCCAAGATCTCCCAAGGCAGTTAAATCGAGTGCGCAAGTCCAAAAATACCAAAACAGCCCACAGGTAAGGCTTTTCCTGCTTGCAGTCTCGCTGTTGCTATGGTTACAGCTGGAGGCAGCCTCTGACTGAACAAATGCACCTACCACTTGCCAGTTTTCCACTGCTTCTGTCCTCCTTGTGGGGTCCAGAACTCTCCTACTGACTTCCTGTGTAACCAAAGGGAAGCTTCTGGGCAAAACCCACCATCCAGAGATGCCTGGAGTTTTCTTTCCCCACTCTCACTGTGCCCGGCTGCACAGAAGCTATTATTCGGCCACCATCTTCCCTGGTCCTCTAGTTCTTCATTCTATATGTTCAGAATTTTTATGTTTCCAGGGTTCTTCTGTTGATTTCTCTGTGTTTTTTTAAATTTATTTCAGTATTTATTATACTTCTTAAGCTACAATTTTGTCTCTAAATCATTGCTGAGGTATATTCTATTTGTGATCCCTTTGGCAGCTCCTAGAAGGCATTTGGGGGTTAAAAGGCCAAGCCTGCCCCATCTGAGAGCAGAACGTATTAGCTGTCAATAATATTTAACTGGCTATCATTAATTTCATATTTTGAGTCATATGAGTTAGTGATTGAACTGGCTGCCCAAAAGCATGGAACTCTCCACTCCCCTTTTAAGATTTGTGTGTGCCAAGCAGTAGCTTGTTGTTCCTTCAGCTTCTCAGCCAATATTATGATGATTTGGCTGCCTTTTAGGACTGGTTGGATGCCTAGTTGTGAGGGGCACTGCCTAGTGTGAAGGGCACTTTGAACTAATGTCAAATTCAAAGGCCCTAGTATGTTGAACTTGCCCCAATTCTTGTAGGGCTTGTGATAGTATGGCAGTTGATTGGCACAGATAGCATTCTTGGCAGGTATTCTGGGCTGTTTGGGTACTAAATCAGGCTGACTGATATTGGTTTCAAGGTCCCCAAAGTGTGAAATTCACTGTGCCCTTTCCATGGGTTGTAAAAACTATATTGCAGCTTGTTGTTATCCTGAGCCACTCAACAAGGCTTCAAGGCTGTTTTAAAATTAAAACTGTTGTGTTGACTAAGATCTAAAACCAGGATATGGAGCTCACCACTCCCCTTCAACACTGAGTGATTAAATGAATTTCTGTGTGTACATGTGGCCTTTCCTGCATACAGTCTCCTAAATCTCCCTTTTGGGGCTGCAGTGTGTTAAGGGCCCTGTGGCCCATCCTTGTTTTCTCTAATCTGAATAGTATGAGGCTGGGAACAAGACCTTCAGGTGATGCTCCTATGCTGGGTTCAGCTCCCAGAGAGCAAGCCACACTATTCTAGTCAAAGTATCAGATCTACCTACCACAGATTCAATATACCACCTTTTCCAAAGAGTTAGACCTACCCACAACAGAATCAAAAAGCTGTGGCCTTTGCCTGCAGATGGGAGAGGAAAATTTATGGCTTGGGGTATGCTTATCAGGTTTTCCCAAGGCAGAGTCACCTGATTTTAGGCCCATCCATCTCCAAGTTGGTAGGGGCAGAGTTGGGGATATAACCTCCAGGAAGGAGCCTGCTGGGCACATATATCACCCAAGTCACTCCACAGAGAAGGGAAATATACCCCTTGGGAGGACAGAGATTCACTGAAGTCCACACCTTGCCAATGTTAGTGTATTTGAGCCACAGTTTCCTCCTGCAATGGCAGCTAGGATGCTCCCAATTCACTGGGCAACACAGTGTAGAGGTTTCTCTGAGTTCCTGCCAGATATGGTGAGAGGTAGTACCTATCTCCCTTTCCTGTTGTGGCTGGCAGACTGTGAACTCCACTGGTTTTCAGTGACAGAGATTAGCCTCTGTAATCCTTGCTTTTGTGGTTGTATGGTGGCTGGGAAGGGTCCAAAGCTTCTTTTCTTCTCTGATGCATAGGGTTGGGGCAGCCCTTCTAGGCTAAGACCACATAAAGGAAAACAAGATTGCAAGAGGCAATCTGTCCAGGAACCAAAGTCAAAAGAGGTATTTTGGCTGCCATTTTTTCATTTTCTAATGAAAGTTTTATTTTCACCTTCAATATGGCTCACAGGCCAACCACACCACACACACACACACACACACACACACACTCAGAAATATACATACACACATATGGTGTGTAGCACACAAGTTATTAATGTGATTACTATTTATATTAGTCAGCTTTTTTTAGTAACTAATACCTTTTTATTCTTAGGAGTTTATTACCACAGAGGTTATTTTTTACTTACAATCTATGATGGCTCCATGTTAGCTGTAGCTCTGTCATTTTTTCAAGACTCAATCTATCAAAGCAGCTTCTAGACAATAAGTTATTGAGTTATATAATTATGGCAGATGGAAAATAGGAACAGAGTTGGTGAAAACGTGCAGTGACTCTTAAAGGAACTAGTTAGACTCTATGTCTGGTGACATGTCACTGGCCAAACATCGGCAAACTCAACATCAATGAGATAATAAAATGGATTCCTTCCTCAACAGGCACTATAAGACCTTCAACAATAAGTGCAATAATATAATTCCTACAGCAAGAAACAGGAAATAGTAAAAAATAATTAAATCTATCACACAATGTGCTAGAAAAGCTTATGAAAGCCAGATTTTTTTTTTTTTTTACATAAAGAGAACAGTTAATTAACATCAACTTCACTCTTCCATGTATTTGGTAACATTTCTTGACCTCAAATTTTGAATATAAAGAAGAATCTATAGATGTGACCATACCTTTCAGGACTTAAGAGTTTCTGAAATAATATAATAGGCTGCTGAGACCACTTGTCAATTTTCTGTGGCAAGTGATGAAAACACTTATCACTGAAAACCTGGCTGGGGAATAGATATGCCCTTTTCAGTATTTTAAGATAATTAGAAAAAAAGTAACAACAGTATTTTAGAAGACTAGATGGTGAAGTGAAGTTGGGGAAATGTAAATACGAGAGACATATTAAAGTAAATATATTTCAGGAAGTGAAACTAATAATCTGAACCTGGGTAAATGAAGCACCAAATATTACATACCTATTTTCTGTCATCACTGTTCTTGGCATTTTGAATAGTTCTGGTCAACTCTCACAAGAATGTTTTATTATCTTTAATATGACAATAAAAAAAACACGGTTTAAAAGCATAATTGGTCAAAAACCAATTTTTTAAATTATTTATTTATTTATTTTTGTAGAGACAGAGTCTCACTTTATCACCCTTGGTAGAGTGCCATGGCGTCACACAGCTGACAGCAACCTCCATCTCCTGGGCTTAGGCAATTCTCTTGCCTCAGCCTCTCGAGTAGCTGGAACTACAGGAAACTGCCACAACACCTGCCTATTTTTCTGTTTTGCAGTTCAGCCGAGGCTGTGTTTGAACCTGCCACCTTTAGTATATGGAGCTGGCACCCTACTCAATGGGTCACAGGTGCCACCCTGTCCAAAACCAATGTTAAACCCATATTTTTTCCTTTCATATCTTTTGCCACATATCTCAAGTATAATTTCATTGTAGTACATATGTTCTAATGGGAGTGGGTAGAATTATTTATGACATTTCTGTTGATCTCAAGTCATAGTTGCCTTAGTAATTCTCTGTATCAGACATGGAAATCAATTTAGCACTATAAAAGATCTCCAAGCCAGAGTTAATTTTAACTGGTAAGAAGAATTTACTTAGAAGGCTAACAAGGAAGTTCCAACTCTCAGTTCAATTTAGAACTTATTAAGTATCTATAATGTTATCCTCTTCAATGAAATAAATAAGACACATGGTATAACTTCAAACTATTTAGAGACTTGGGAACAGGAAGAGAAACTTTTTTTTCAGAGGTGTAGTTGGTAAATCTCCATGACCTTTATGTCTTACATATGACCTTATCTAAAAATACCTACCAAATTGACTCATGATGGATCCCTATGGAGCTAATCTCCAATACTCAAGCACAACTTTTATCTCAAAAGATAGACGCATCAATTTAATAGTTTATCAGAATATGGGGAATGAACAAAGACAGGTGACCAAGGTCTAAAAGAGGCATGGAAATGCTAATTTAACTTATTCTATGTTTCAATAAAGAAGAAACATAAAAATGTATATGTTTCTCTTTAGGCAGAATGGAGACTGAAGCCCCCATTCTTGGCAGGAGAAACCACTCCCAGAAAAAGGGAAATTTTAAAAGTAAGATGAGGGAGTCAGAACAATGAAAAGTTAGCTAGTTTACCTTTAAGCCAGTGATTGCTAAATTTCGTATCTGAGCAACTTTCCTCCCTTTCCTGGAACTCTGGCCTATTGGGAATAAAGTTTACAAACACTGCTGCTTTGTTTATGAACACTCTGAGGGAAAAACAATGTCCATAGAAAAGGCTAAGGTAAGATTTAGAAAGATACATTTACTAGGTCATTTCCTGACCAGTAAATGGACAAAGCAGATATCCATTGTGGAGATTTGCATTTGACTGGGGCAGAAATCACGAAACATCTCAAGCTCTGAGATATGGGCAGGAGAGTTTATATCCCTTATCAAAGAGGAAGACGCTTTGTGGTGGTGATGAGAAGAAAATTGCTCTATCCCACTGATTCCTCATAGGACATTGTTGTCAGTGGTCTTTTACTCCACAGGGAACTAGCAGAGATTAATACTTCCCTAGGAATCTGTGTATGACTTCAGACTGGGAGGCTGCCTCCACTTAGCTCAGGTTTCGTATTTCTCAAGGCTGCCCAGACCCTTAAGGTTAATAATGATGGAAACAGTAGGAGCTAATGTGCTCACTTAGAGAAACTGCTGGTGTCTTGGTTTGCTCCTTCAGCTTACCCTTTGGGGTAATAGATTTCAATAAATGCTGAATGGAAGAGGTGCTCAGGGCCATCACTGGAACCTGACAAATGGGTTGTGGTCTCCTGAGTTCCCACATATGAAAATTCTATTCTGTGTCTCTTGCTTTTTCTTTATAATGGTTTCAAACTTTGTATTTCTTCAGTTGGTCACCACCAGTTCCATAGGTCTTAGAGGACCCTGCCCTCGGGGCAAGACTCTGACATTCCTCCACTTATAAACAAACTAAATTTTAAGAAAATATATTTTAAGTCCAAAAATGATACAATATAAGAGAGCTTATATAGTATATAGCTGCTAGGTTTTTTTTTTCTTTAAGACAAAGTCTTACTATGTCACCCTCAGTAGAGTGCTGTGACATCACAGCTCACAGCAACCTCGAACTCTTGGACTTAAGCAATTCTCTTGCCTCAACCTCATGAGTAGGTGGGACTAAAGGTGCCCACCACAATGCCTGGCTAGTTTTTGGTTGGAGTTGTCATTGTTGTTTAGCAGGCCTGGGTGGAACTTGAACCCACCAGCCTTGGTGTATGTAGCTGGCACCCTACTCACTGAGGTATGGCCACCAAGCCATATACAGATGTTAGTTATCAGGCATGCTTGACAGACTTTTGCTTTGATGCACAAATTTTTCTATAAAATAACGTATGTTGAAATTTTAAAATTAGAAAATTTTTTACACCAAAAGGAGTGATAGACACAGAAAGCAAAAAATGCAAAATATAAAAATATTTTGCAGTAATATAAAAATTTCAGAAATTAAAAGAAATCTTTGTGCTTGTTACAAGAGGTATTGAAACATTGGGTAATAGGACATTAGGTACTAGAAAAACAATTCTTCAATCTTATGCCAACCAGCCTAAAAAGAGAAAGTGAGACAGGTTATAGGGAATGTGAGGTGGCTGGTGAAAATTTCTCAAATTTGAAGAGTGCAACAACAACAAGTAAATAAAAAAATTACTAGGTAAGCTGATCACAAAAATAACATGACAAGAGATTAAGCATGTTCTGGATCTAATATATTATTATTAATGGATTAAATGTGTTTTGGCTGAAGCTTAAATTACTATTGATATAACATAAGACTCATTTTAATTGGTCTAAATTCATAGTTCAGAATAATTTTGTAAGGATTTTTAACATTTCCACTTCTCTATGGGCCATCCAAAGTATAACCCTTATACACCACTAACTTTGGTATTATAAACAAAGTACTTATTTATTTATCATGACACTAAATTTACTTGTGGGTGAGACAGATTTTACAAGTACCTATCCTGATCAAACTGATATGCATTCAGTTAACATAAAAATACATAAGTTGCGAATTGGGCTGCAATAAACATTCGGGTACATATATCTTTATTATGATGTGATTTTTGGTGTTTAAATCTCTTTGGATTCTTCTAATTGTGCAATGTGTTATTGTCATTTAATAAATAAGGAAAAAAGTCTCAGAGGTTAGGTAGACTAAATCAGCCTCTGTTCTTAGTTGATGGATTGATTGTGATTTGTTCTCAGTTTCCTGAAATGCTTTCATGTGGATTTTTAAACCTCAAAATAAGAACAAGAATGTAGCAGTTCCCTTAGGAGCTAGATTTATAATGATTCCAGGTTTCTGCTTATTTACTGGCTGACTAACCTTTCTCTCACTGATAATCTATTCTTTCTTATTCACCCATATCGAAGCATTCTCTGCTATCTAGTCTCTGTCAGAAATCAATGAAACAAAATAATATAATTAATAAGCCACTAAAGAAAATGAGTATGAAGCTTACCCCCAAGGAATAAACTATTCATATAGTTCTCAGAATTTTATTTAATCTTTAACTCAAATTCTGTATTTTGTAACTCAAAACTTCTTTAAAATATACTTTGCCTTTTATTGGTTAACAATTCTTAATAAGTAATATAACCTTTTTCTCATTTTTGAAATTCCTTTTTATCTAGTCTCTTATTTCTTGTGTTTAAATTGATTACACTAGTTAAGTAATTAAAAGTTTGGTTCTTTTTAAAGTAGTAACTTATTTTTCTATTAAGATAAGCTGATCTTGCAGTCTGGCCATGAGAATAAGTGTTACTCATAAAATGGATTTACTAGGCTGAGCATGGTGGCTCACACCTGTAATTGTAGCACTCTTGGAGGCCAAAGCAAGTGGATTTTCTGACCTCACGAGTTCCAGATCAGCCTGAGAAAAAGCAAGACCTCTTCTCTACTAAATATAGAGAAAACCTAGGTGGGCGTGTGGCAAGCACCTGTAGTCCCAGCTTCTTGGGACGCTGAGGCAAGAGGATCAGTTGGGCCCAGGATTTTGAGCTTTCTGTGAGCTGTGATGCCATGGCATGCTACCCAGGGTGACAAAGACTCTGTCTCAAAAAAAAAAAAAAAAAAGATAGCGTTCCTTTATCTAGGGCCTGGCACATAATAGGTACTCAATAAATACTTGATAAAAACCATTTGTAAATGAGCAAGATAGAGTGGTCTCTTAAAATTTTGATGTCTGTTGCTTTCAAATTGATTTGAATTTAATAATAGCTTCAGGATTACATATTAAAAATCTCACAAAAAAGTAATAAATTAAAATTCTTTTCTGCTATAGACAGAAAAGCAGGTACTGAATTTCTTAATGAGTCTAAGTGAAGCTCTAAATATAAATGCATTCAAGGGAAGAAATATGATTGGCATTTTACAATATTGTTAATTTAAATTAAATATTTGAAAGTGTTTTAAGTCTGAAAGCTCTTAGCATTCATGTCTGTGACACTCTATAACTACAAATGATAATGCTTGAGTACAATTATCATTCACTTGTATATTCTTATTTATGTTTTTACTCATATTTTAACAATAAATTTATGTCTATAAGACTCATGTCCATTGAAGGGTCCAAAAGTGTAACATAATCTATTTATGGAGCCTGGGATTCTCTACTTTCTATAAGTTTTACTGTGTTTACATGAGAAAATTGAGAAGAAAATACATAAAGTTTTTAAATTTATATTCATAATGCCAGTACATACTTTTGCTGATATACTAAATCTTCTACAAACATGCATATAAAATTCACTCCCCATCTGTTTATTTCTAGCATTGTTTAACTATCAATGTCAGGGTGAATAGGAGGAACTGTTCTCATGTTCCCTCTTCATTTGCCATGAAATCATAATCTGTAAATAGACCCAAAGAAGGAATGCCGAGTCTCAGGACGGTAGCTGCGGGTGACCCAGCTCTGTGATGGGATGCTGTGGACATCAGCCACAGGGCCTCTGTCTTCTCTCACATGGAGCACACTATCGGGCCTAGAGTGGATACAGCTCATTGCAAAGCAGAGAAAATTGTGTGCCTTTCATGATACCTTCCCTTTGTCTCCTTTGTTTGGTTTTTATTAGGTCCTAGAGATATTTTTCACCTAAGGAAGACATTTTTAAAGTAGGAAGAAGCCAATGAGAAAATGATTCAAAGGATGTATATTTTCTTCATAACATTTTCCTCTGAGGTAAATCTGTGTCATAAAGCACATGTATTAATTGCTGAAGGGACTTTCTTTTTTTATGTGATCATAATATGTTCTACTGTTTTGCCATAGTCTCAAATACATTCTCTCGGTGAATTAAAATAGATATTCAGCCTGCAGGATAGAAACATTTAGAATATTTAGTTTGTAATATTCAGGCCTGGGTTTATATCATTCATATGACCTAGCCACTGAATTTCAAGTTTTTAACAACTATATATCTCATTACATTCTAAGAATTTCCATATTTATTATCATGTTGAATAACTCTTTATGTGTGCAGGCTTGAGGAGGCAGGTAAAATGAATATATTTGTATCCACTTCACATATGAGTAAACTAATATTCAAAGAGATTCAGTAACTGCTCTAACGTCCCCTGATCTCACCCTGATCGTAAGACACAGACTGATCATTTCACTGCAGATTGTCTCATTCCAGCATGACTGCTTTCTCCTCCACTTTCTAATTTCCTTCCTCTTGTGGTGTTGATAATAAAGAATTACACAATGAATTTGGCCTTGTCTTTCTAAAATGCATGATTGTGGTCATTGGTGTTTCCTCAAGAACTACAAAAAAAAAGAAAGAAAAGAAATAACATTTCCTTACCTATTGCCTGAGTCTATTTTTCCCTAAATTCAGATAGATGTTAACATTTAGATTCCTAAACGTTCATCCCTTTCCCCTCATTTGATTCACAATATGGCAAAGTCCCAGGGCTTGATTAGTAACTTGGAAAAAGTGACGCCAGTGGCTTTGTGAAGAAAGAAAGAAAGAGGGGCTAGACTGAACAGGATAAATTCAGTCATTGTTTTAAAAAGCCATCTTAAAAAAAAAAAAAAGCTATCTTTTTAAAAGCAGGAATTCTGGGCTCCTAATATAAAACTAAGTAAAAATTTAGATTTTAATTATAGACTTCTGCAAAGTTCACTCTTTGTATTAAACCAATAGGAAGCAGCTTTTTATAGATACCAATTTATTCACTTTCTTAAGCACTGCAACCGGAACACTTTCATGATTTTTGTTATTATTAAAAGAAGTCGCCTTTTGAGCTGCTTCTATAATAAATAAATTAAACCTTCAATTACATTGAAAGTTATGAAATAGGCTAAACCCCTGGGGCTTGGGGCTCAAGGTACTTAACTGTAAAAGTGAATGTCAAAGTGACTCAGGGACTAAACAAACAATGGTTAACCACAGAACGCAGAACATCAGCAATTCAGTTTGTCTTGACCAAGTAATTGAAGCACCATGGTTTAGAAGTCTTCTACAGAAGTCTCACTCCCACTTCTTCAAATCACTGTGTGACCTTTTCAAAGTCATGTTTTCCTTTAGCCCTTGGTTTTGCTCATCTATAAAGGAAAAATTCATCTCTATGAACTCAAAGATTCCTTTCAGTGACAATATTTTAAGATTCCAAAAGCCAGATAAAACTATTCAATCTCATATCTAAAGCTTTCAAAAATTCATTTTTCCTCCTGAATAGGGTTGTTGCTGCTAGCAAGATGAGGTTTGTCAGACTCTAGCTAGGCATAATTTCACTTTGATTAAATATTTGTGATGCCCCAGTCATACTACTCATCAGGCCTAATATGACAGTTTGGTATCTTCAGAAAGAACCTTCATGGTGCAATTTCAAAAGTTCATTTTAAAACAACACAGATGTTCTATTAGTTCATATAGGTATTGTTTGGCAAGAACATTATGTTTTTGAGAGTTCAGTATATAGTATAATGTGTTGAATCTATTAAAGATATTTGGTAATAAAGATGATTTAAGACATGGTGTCTTGGATAGATGAGATATAACATATAGAGGTCTTTATTTATTACTACGATTTGGTGATTATTCATGCTGAAAATACTACAAAATCTTAATACCACATTGTTACACACTGTTCTTACCCTCCTAAAAAGTCTGCGATGCTTATAGCTCATTTTAAAATTTCAACTATTCACTGTCTAAGCATAAGAAGGTTAAGGAGTAGAGGGCACAGATAAGAAAAAGAGAACATCTTTCAAGATTTCTTCTATTATAAAAGTCAGATTTTTTTTTTCAGATCACTATCCTTTTAGAACTTATGCTCCTGACATGGTACTTAGTATCCAGTAGTTGACTATGACTTGGTTCTTCAATAATTCTAAAAGTCATTTTGTTGATAACGGGCATTAAAATATTCATTTTTGAGAAAGTGAAAATATAGACATGATATCACTATCTGTAAGACTTGTTTTTGGAAAATAGAGTTTTGAATGCATGTTATTGTCTATTTATGGTGTGTGAAAGGAACTCTTTGTCATTATCTGATTTATATTCCTCATTCCTAAGAGTTGAACCCAAAGAAACAGCAAAAGCTAAGCCATACTAACTACCCATGTGTGGTATGGAACATTCCAAAGCCTCATCTCTCTTGTTTAAATGTTAGCAGTCAGTACCTGGTATTTATACCCATAAGTACTGCATAAATACACTGATATTATTGTGATGATTAGACAATGGAATGTGTAGATGTGTGTGAATATAACATGTATATATGTTACATATGAAATGTATGTGCCCAAACAAGTGTATATGTATTTATGTTAGGAGGGAGAAAAAAATGAAAGAAAGAAAAAAGGAAGAAGTCTAAACTAGCATATCATTGAATTGACTGATTTTAATTGACTTTTTAAAAAGAAAGTTGTACATTGGATGAAAGGTTCAGTAATCAATAATCTGCACTCAAGTTTATATCCACTTAGCAGTGAAAAATAATATATCATGATTCAGTATATGAAAGAAAAACTTACATTGTAAAAACCTTATACTGTAGAGTGCAGAAAAAGGAAAAGAGTAGTTATTGGTGCAGTGTGAAGTTAAACTGAATTATTGATTTAAAGTCTAAAGCAAGTAGATGTAAGGAAGAGTGTGGGCATGTTTTCAGTGGAAATCCATACATCAGAATTGGTCTGACAAGGAAAACAAACAAATATAAAATTTGTATTCAAGTACAAAAGCCTGAGCTTTCCTGGAATAAAGAAGCTATTCAGTTATGGAGAGAATTCTAATAGATGTAAAATGCATCACAACAACAAACACTATTATTATAAATACAGGAATTACAGCACCTAAGCATAATATAAAACAATATTTATGGTTCCTTTACAAGGGCAAGCAGTTAGCCAAGTTGCCAAATGTACTTACCATTTGTGAAGTAAGTAGTCTACCCAGAAGATAGCTTTGTTCTGATGCTGTGTTTTCCTGAGAGCAGTGTATCTCCAAGCAGCATCAGCACCACCTGAGACATTCTTAGAAATGCAAACAAACTAAATCAGAAAATCCTAGGGAAGGCCCACCTAACAGGTGGTTCTCAGGCATCCAAAAGTTTGAGAAGCACTAACTTAGTAATATAGTAGAGAAGTTGGCAGCAACTCCACTATGCCGTCAAAAAGCCAGTGTAAATTGATTTTGTGCTTATATATCTTAACAACTTTAAAAGATCATACTGAGGTTACTAGACAAAGATAATTCTTTAGATTTTTATTATTATAAAATTAGCTAAGCCACCAGATGATTAAGAAGCTTTTCATTGATAAACAATAGTCAATAATTCTGTGAAATAAAACATATGCAAATTGTCTCTTACCACACAGGAGGCATTTTGCCTTGTTTGTAGCCAAATACCTTGTTCCGTAACTTATTATGTTTATTATGGTTGAGGAAAAGGAAAAGGGCTGGAAACTACCGAGGACAGTGAACTTGGGCAGTGAAGTAAATTTATTTTTTCTGCAACATACTCTGTAATCATAGTTATTAAGCTTCTTTCAAACTCTTCTTTATGTGTCTACAAAAATACTTGATAGGAACAATTTGACCAAAAGGTCATGTCAACTTCTGTGTAACAGTTAAATTTCTCATACAGAACTTTTACCAATTTTTATTACTTCACAATAATGCTCTAAGTGGTATTGTCAGGTGGGTAGTTAAGAATAGCTTTCCCAGGGAAGGAGGACAGTGCTAAGCCTCCAGGCCGCCATGTTGATGCGTCCCATCTTAATTTTGTCCCAAACAATTGCTCACACCTGGAGCGGAGGAACCACCCTACCAACCTGCTGATCAGAACCTAACAAACCAACTGCAAAATGATGTAGAGGACTCTAACCTAAGAAGAGGTACAGTAGAGGGTGGAAGGTTACTTAGAATAGCCTTAAAACTAAGTATCATGTGGTCCACACAGTCCTTAGGTGTTCTCAGAGAGGCTCTTGGGAGTCTGCATGTGTAGTAAGACCCTGGTTCCATTCAGCTACCCACTGAATCACAGGGTAGGCCCAACCCATGACTACATAAAGTATAAAAGGGAACCCTCAGCCATGTCCACAGATTCTGTGCCAACTTGCCCTGACAATGAAGGCCCATTGGCTGTCTATAGCAAACATATTCTGCTTAGTGAATTTTCTTACTCTGTGAATCCTTCTCTTCCTTAATAAACTTTGTTTCATGTTTGCCTTACTTGGGGGTATCTGGTCATTTTTCGACCAAGAATGCTCCAAAAATCGAGGACCCAGGCAGCGGTCTGAAACTCAGACATTTTAGAAGATAGGCATCTGCTTTGAAATTCAACAGTGTTTAAAAATGATCATTATGGTAAGAGTTTGGTATTATGTGGTACTTCTGCTAGATAACAAGAAGGTAAATAATCCACAATGAATAGCTTTTGGTGGTTCAAAGGTAGAGTGATCCACAGCCTTGGGGGAAAAAAAAAACCTTGCTGTTTATAAGATGAAATGTGGCAGATGAGAGTAGGGGAAGAACTGTGATAAGTAGAAGTGAAAAAAGTTTTATTAAGAAAAGGTTTATCTTTTGAAGATGAGCTTATCCTTTGCCTTTCATTATACTCTAATATGTTTCAACTTATTTTATACTAACATAATATAAATTTTTACTTTTTAACTCAGCTTGCTCAGGATTATGGGTAAAAGAATTCAGTCATTTGCTAAACCCATCTAAGGGTGAGTATGTACTTCTATTTGTCATTTGGGAGACTCCCACATTTTGTATATGTGTATGTATTTAATATCATGATTTCTGAAGGTACATTGAAGGGTCTGTTCCAGCTACTCTTATTACCAGATACCATCTGCTGAGACTCCATTTTGACTTAAGAAAAGCCAGATATAGAGCTCCAGCTGGAACTAGGCACTACTTGGATAGACTTGATGAATTCATAGGACTTCTGAAAGTATACTTCAGGAATTCAAAGATTTAGGGATTTTATTTTATAAAATAAAATCAATAAGAAAGTAGGTGTTGCAGACTAAATTTTACTTTCCAATAAAATTCCAGTTTTACTTTAAAACTGAATTGTTATTCTCTTAGAGAACTTCCATTTGTACCCGGATGGTTAACTGGCACTGGACTTGCCCCCTCTCACCATGAACAACTACAAACCAAACAAAATATAAAAAACCATTGGTTTGATACGTTTGGCAATAGGCAATACAATTCAGCCCTTGCTATTGTATTGATACATTAACTTTTCACAGTTTTGATCTAATTAAAATGTAGACATTATATTTTATGACATTTCTATATTTTCAGTGTCATGTGTTAAAAGTAATTAAAATCACTTAGAAGACATAAGCAATTATAAACACTTTAAAATAAATCAATAAAATAAGAGTAGGGATTATATCCATCAATACAGCAGAGGTTGCTTGTTAAAATATCATTTCCATTGCACTTGGTATTTAGCTAGTGAAGTAATGCTTGGAACATCACAGGATGTTTCTTGAAACACACAGAAATTTGCTTCAGCACCATGGCCAGTGTCTCCAATGATTGGCCAGTGCAAAAAAAGCTGCTTGGGAATGAACATTTGTCCACATAAAATAATCTGTGTACCTTTGTCCACATGAACCAAACTGTCTCACATTTGTTTACAGCAATCTTTTTTTCTGAGTTTATATTACTATTGATTTGAACAATTTTAAAAGGTGAAAATGTTTACCTTATATTATCTATAAGGCAAATGTAAAATAGTTTCAAGCACTTCTTGAATACTTATGCTAATTGAATTCATTGTATAAAATCACTAAAATAAAAATTTTATTTTTAGTATGAACCAGTGATTATTCAATATGTTAATAAATACAAGTTCTAATTTGTTCTCTTAAGTAAGGTAAATAAAACATGGAATTTTTTTAAGTTTCCACTTAATGCTGATGCTGATGACGCAGAGAACACACTTTCAGTGAGGTTCTAAACCATGGCCGCACACTGGAATCATCAGGGATAATTTTTTCCTTGTGCATTTTTATTTACCTTCAATTATGATAAAATATACCTGAAGAATAAAATCATAAAATCTATTCTCTATGTCACTTTATAGTATACAGTACAGTAGCAGTAAGTAAATTTATATTTCCCCTAGCAACCAAGGAACCACCCCCAGCAATGACCATTTTACTGTCTCCATGTGAGTGGAATCACATGATATTTGCCTTTCTGCGGCTGGTTTATTTCACTTAGTGTAATGTTCCCAACATCCATGTTGTAGAATGTATAGGGATTTTCTTCCTTTTTAAACCTAATAATATTCCTAATAATAAACCTAATAATATTCCATTGTATATGTATAACTTATTTTGTAGAACCATTAATCTATTGATGAACACTTGGATTGCTATTGTGAGTAATGCAGTTATGGGCATAATTTTATAAATATTTCTTCAGGATCCCATTTTCAATTATTTTGGGTATACACCCAGAAATAGAACTTCTGGATCATATGGTAATTCTATTTTTAATTTGTTGAAGAACCACCATATGGTTTTCTATGGTGACTGTACCATGTTATAGTCCCATCTATAGGGTTCAACTTTTCCACCTCCTTCCCAACACTTGTTAAGTTTTTTTAATAGTACCCATTCTAATGGATATGAGTTTATATGGCATGTTTTTAAACTCAATAATACTGAGGTTAAGCAACTTCTGAAAACTGGCTAAAAGATAGTGTTTGGTAAGCTTTGTCCTTTCTTTTCACCCAACTTAAGTATTCGAAGCTAGAATGTTACTTTTATCACACATGATATTACATATGATTTTTTGAATAAAACTTATATTTAGCAAAGGAAAGGTCAGTATTGACTAAAATAATACTTTTATAGGGCTATTAAAATGGTGATAGTAATTAATGTCAGTAGTGATGCATCCAAGAAATAAAGGCAATAGGTATAAGAAAATGACAAATTTTTCTGCAGATCTCTTATAAACTGCATATTGTTATTGAATGATTTTTTTTTATTCCATTTCATGGCCCCAGCTCTATTACTATCAGTGTAATTTGGTATAAGATATTTATTCTCCCTATGTTTCAGCATTTAAACTATCTCCAGGGAATGTTCCACCTTCCATTTTGGTTTAAATTATCTTGGGATGAAGGATATTTTACCTGCAGAAGTTTTAAAACAAGAAAACACAAGTCCAAGGAGAACAATGTACCTTGGGATCCTAGAGTCTCCTGGGTCTGCAAAAAAAACAATGTAAGAGAGTTTCGATGTACACTCTGGGAAATATACTCCTTTGGGTCACCTGCCTGTGTTGAACTACTTATTAAGACAATAACACTTCTTAAGTGACCATTATTAGGCAGAGAAAGGATATTCTTAGGACTGAAAGACTAATTAAGTATCAAGGACTCACCATGTGGAGTTTACAATTTGATATCATCTCTGAAAAAAAACTGAACATATTATGTGTAAGTAAATGGGTAGTCAGTATTTCTCATCTAATTTGTTAACTAAAGTGGTATCTCTAATCTTGAGATATTTAAAATTTCACTTTTAAACTTAAACTTTTAGGAAGTTTTTCAAAATCATATGAAGTACATTCATGCAGTTGGATAATTAAGTTTGGAGATGATTGGTGCAAAATTATTTTTTCAAATAAAACCCTAGATTAGTTTATTGCTTTTGAGTATAAGTTTGAAAGAGAAATTAGATGAAGAAATGTTTACAGGGGAGGAAGAATGAAAACACTTTAAATGAACAGATAAATCACATCAAATTTGGATGAACATATTTTATCTGCCTATAACATCTTAAAATCAGATGGGATGAAGATAAAAAACTGAGAGGTGAGGAAGATAAACAAGAGGTGATTTAAAGCCACAGTTGGCTCCTTCATCAAGTAATTGCTAATCCTGAGAAGCAAGAAATGATATTGGTTGAGAATTCAGACCAGATCTCCTGTGCTAGAACCCTGGCTTTTCCATTTGCCTGCTATATAAGCTTAAACCAACACTTCTCTGTGCCTTGGTTTTCTCATCTGTAAAATGGGGATTAAAACACTTATAGTATACAGTTATTTCAAAGAATCAAACTAATTTTTCTAAAATGCTTGTAGTTTCATTGCCTACATAAATAAAACAATAGATAATCAATTTCCTGAATGTCCCTTGAGCTCCCATGCGTATAGTTATGAGTGAGATTTTTAAAATTTCCCTGGATTCTAAATGTCCAGTTTGAAAATTGCAGTTCTATACCCTCACCTCCCACCTTAAATCAGTGTTTCTCTGGTTTTGTACTTATAAAAATTTGGTTCTCTGGTTTGGTACTTATAAAAATTTGCCACATTTAGAAAGTCATGCTTTAAGTGAAAAGTGACATGTTAATTATTTTAAATGATCATTTTAGTGCTATCAATAAGAAAAATGTTAAGCAGAATCTTTCACCGAACTATCTAATTAGATAACACATAACTTTAATCATGTCAGATTCACATCTTATCCACTTATATTCTACTCATTCTATATCATATTATTTACCTAAATGGTAGCTACTGTTTGGCAGCCCCAATATCTGCATATTTTAATTAATTGCAGTGATGAAAATCATGAAGAGATTTTTTTCATGGAAGACTACACATAGTCCTCCCTTTCACATCCAAGAGACTAAAGAAACTGAAGACTCCTTTTATATACTACAAGAAAAATTTACTTCTTTGGGCAACCCTCTCCACTTTAAACCACATGTTAGGTGAATAACTTCCTTCGTAAATAAGCATTGGGTGGTGAAAATATAGGTAGTGTATCTAGCTCTGAGGAGAATTACAAGGACATTACTTGAATTATTCAAAACTTGGAAATTGTTTTTAAACTTTCCATTTGGGACTATAATGCATTCTCATTCCATTCTTTTATATTATTCAGCTCTAAAAAAGCATTTTGTGTTTGTGGGTTTCCTTGCAGATTTAGGTGTGGTTTTTAATAGTTGGCAATTTATATGGAAATGATAATAAAGAAACAATAAATATTAACATTGATTTAGCCCTTACTCAATGTTAATATTCATTATTAAAGTATGACAGATATACAAAGTTATTTTACATAATTTACATGTATCGTCTCATTTAACCCATCACAAGGCCCCTATGAAGCACTATCATTGCCTTCATTTTTATGGATGATGAAGATAAGGCACAAAAATGTTTAAAAACTTGTGTAAGTCCATACTGTAACCAAGATATGGAGCCAAGATTTAAACCTATTCAAGCTTACTCCAGAATCAGGGCTCTTAACTACCACAATCTACCTTGGTTTTAGAATGCTTTCCATGTCAAGTGACCAAAATGTCATATTCAACCAACTAAAGAGAAAGCAACTTACTAAAAATGGTAGTAAATAACAAAAATAGCCACTGGCTCAAACAATACTCTCAGGACTTGATCAAGCCTTTTCCATATCCCAAACCTGTTTTCCTTTTTGGCTTGTTAAAGATACTCACTATAAAGATGCTCAAAAGATGCCCACTGAAACAATTAAATGGTTTTTAAAATGGTCTTTATAAGCATTCACAGTGCCAAACATTTTTTAAGTCTAATTCATTTCAAAAGCACCTTTTCCCCTGATAATCTTGTACTTAGTGTGGAAAAGCACGGTTTTATAATGTCTGCCTACTTGCTGGAACAGCATTCTTTAAAATGTGAACACTAAAATGTCCATGATGGAAAAGTATTCACATTTTGTATTATGTCCTTCAAACCTAAATCAAGATTTATTGGTTAATGCCAGTATTCTTTATAACAACAACATGAGAATTATCATGTATGTAGCTCTAATCTTTTTTGAGCCATTTATTTTATGGAGTTTATTATATCGCTATAGAAATATATAACTTGCCACTAAAAGTAAAAACAAAAGAAGTTTGCAGTATTTCATTGGTTGATGTTAACTCCCGTTGAAAAGGATAGTCTTTGCTTTAGGCACGCACTCAAAATGCAAGCTCAACATCTGCAATGACCCTACGAACCATGTGAAAAGGAAATTCATCCTACAGATTATTATTCTGTGATTCTAAGTAATGCTATCTTTTTGTTAATAAATCGGGAGTTTGGGGTCATTTTTTGTTAATCCATGAAACCATATTACTCTGATCGGTTCTGGAGCGTGGTAGTGCACTACAGACACTATTTATAGTTTATGATGTGTGCCATACAGACTCAAAAACCCCAGACTGATTTAATTTGTTTCATTTTTTTTTAACACTAAGTTTCAACTTTATCATGCCTACAAGAAATTCATTTTTGCTATAAGGACACACATAGGCTGAAAGAAAATGGATAGAAAAGTTTTTCAATGCAAATGGTAACCAAAAGAAAGCAGGACTAGATATGCTAAGAACAAATAGACGTTACATCAAAAATTGTTATAAGAGACAAAGAAAGTCGTTATGTAATGATAAATATATCATTTAATCAGGAGGGTATAAAAATTATGTGTGTGTATATATATATATATATGCCCAACATTGGAGCATCTAAATATATAGGGCAAATGTTAATAGAAGTGAAGGGAGAAACAAACAATACTACAATAATAGTAGAGTTTTTCAATACCTCTTCACTACCATCACTTTCAACCATGGAAAGATATCCAGACATAAAAATCACTTAAAAAAAAAGAACAGACTGTCTCACCTTTCACTGGTCTGATAATGTCTGGTCTGGTTTTGTTTAATAATTTTTTAAGATAGAGTCTCACTGTCCCACAGGCCAAAATGCAGTAGCATCATCATAACCCACAGCAACCTCAAACTCCTAGGCTCCAGTGATCCTCTTGCCTCAGCCTCCTGAGTAGTACAGGTCATGACATCACTCCCAACTAATTTTTCTATTCATTTTAGAGTCTCACTTTTGCTCAGGCTTCTCTCAAACTCCCGGCCTCAAATGATCCTTTCATCTTGGTCTTGAATTATACGTGGGAGCCATTGCGCCCAGCTGATTGTAATCTTTCGGAAACATGCACAAAGCTCTTCTTCTTTGCTGCATATGTAGCTTTACTCTTCTAGTTTGATAATTCTACACCTCTTCTAATCCACTCGTTGGCTCACAAAATAGTCATTTAATAAATATAATAAAACTCTTCTCTTGTATTATAAACTTATAACGATAAACAGAAGAAAAAGCAGTTAAGCAATTCTCATTCCTGTAAACACAGACACAATGAGCTGATTCATTTCCTTCAGCAAATCAATAGTTTTATATCTAATTTTAAGTAAAAGAAATGACAGTAATCATGCTTTTACATTTTATGATAATCACATTTTAATATTCTATGACCTCCAAAGTTATCACCAGAGATGCTTTCTTTTTTATTATAATGTTAACTGTGTGCTCCACTTTTCAGCATCCTCAGCCTTACTTGACAGTGACAACATTTTTCCCATCAGGAATACATCTTGGAATGATTCTTTTGGACTTTTGGTCTTTTCTCTGTTGTTTGTATTGAATAATTAATTTCTTTTTTTCTTGGAAAACTTGATTGTTTCAAGATTTCTCCATTACGTTTGAAAAAGGCATACCAGTAACTGACAGCATTTTATATTAGACAATGTATTGACAAATAAGAGCAAAAGTATTATTAGCTTGAAAAATTTGTTTCCAGGTATTCATGAGATTTTCCTATGTCAACTTTCTTTTTATTTTATACTTCTAGATAGACTTGTCTCAGAACATAAACTTTTCATTCTGTATTTATATTGAAATAACAAAAACTATTATCATCCTTAATAACATCCCAAGTTGTAATGTTTATGTAATCATTTTCATAAGGCAACCAGTTGGTCAGTAAACAAATAAAATTAAACTCCTGCAAAAGTGACAATTTACAGTATAAATAGCACACGTGTCAAGAAGACATACAATGGAACTGTTACATAGTTCCAACTTAATAAGTAAATTGGCTAAATAAAAATAAGTGTTTCTAGAGTCAACTACAAAAATATAAAGGGATAAAAAACAATACTTTAATTGAATTTTAATTCTTTTTTTTTTTTTTTGAGACAGAGCCTCAAGCTGTCACCCTAGGTGGAGTGCTGTGGCATCACAGCTCACAGTAACCTCCAACTCCTGGGCTCAAGAGAGTCTCCTGCCTCCGCCTCCCAAGTAGCTGGGACTACAGGCACCCGCCACAACACCCGGCTATTTTTTGGTTGCAGCCGTCAGTGTTGTTTAGCAGGCCAGGGCTAGATTTGAACCTGCTAACTCAGGTGTACATGGCTGGCACCTTAGCCGCTTGAGCCACAGGTGCTGAGCTGAATTTTAATTCTTAAACCCTAGTATAACAGCTGCTATTTGGTATAAGTGCCTTGGAAAAATAAATGAATTTTAGGGAAAAGAACATTTAAAAATAATTTATAAATTACAGAAAAAATATGAGCTAGGCAGTCATAATCTTCCTCTATCTTCATTTAAATCATTCAATAAAATACCATGAATCCTTGAACAAAATGGAGATTCAGGACAAAAGCAAATGATATTAAGAAAATCATAAGGAAGACTAAATATATTTGTGTATTTATTTTTTGTGTATTTATTAACTATAAGCAGATCATCATAAAGGGTTTTAACCCCGTTTTCACATCTAGTAGACTGAGGAAGAGGAGTCAGTCTTGCTGACACAGAGATGGTGGCAGGGGCAGAAGAAACTCTGTAAAGGCAGAGTTCAAAGCTGTGCTGTCCAAGGATCGACAGTAACGTGTTATAGAACAAAACAGTTAAAATGAAGTAGTCAGTTTCTAATAAAATAAACCAGAGTAACTAAATACATTTTCTCTTGTGCTTTGAAGAAGCCATCTTTGAAATATAATAATAGTTTGTCACGATTTATAGTGGTTAATGATAGGGTTGGTAGTTTAGGAAAAAGGGATCTCTATATCTGGCATTTAGATTATCCTCATGAATATCCTGTTAGCAATGTAAGTGGAGATTTGAATATAATATTGCTCAGTCTAAGGGAGAGAAAGGCACATAAACAAATACTTGTTTAAGTGGTAGACTACAATAAAAGTGTCATCATGATGGTGCAGAAAATTTTCAAGATAAATTAACCCACAACCTCAAGTCTGTTACACAGACACTGAAAAATACCAGCTTTAAATAAATGATTAATTTTATAGTGTGCACATAAAACTTGGTAATTACATAACTAAATTGGCAAAAATATAACTCATGTATGAAAATACTAGTTAGGCAATATCTGAAAATTTCAACAATAAAGAATAACTTTTTACACCTTAATTTGCATAAAAACAAATATATAAATAATCCAAACCCACATAATTGCAAGAATATGAAAACTTTGTGCATTTGTAGATTACCAGATTGCCAATTATAGTCTCAGCTGATATGATTCCTTTGGATCACAATTCAGCAGTGTATTTTTTTAAATCTGTAAAAATGCTCATATCCTTTGAGTCTGAAATCTTACTTTGAGGTACTTATTCAATAAATATAAATTAACTATTTCTAGTGCTAAGTTAAATACAACTGTTGACATTTCTAGAGTAACCACTAAAAAAATAGAAATCAAGGATTCCTATGGTCATTTGTGTTCCCCTGAAATTCATATGTTAGACTTATCACCAGTGTTGTGGTATTAGGTAGGAGTTAGGATCCTTGGGAAGTGATTCAGGTCATAAGGGCAGAACTCTCATAAGTAGGATTAATGTCCTCATAAAAAACTAGGTCTTAGAGAGATGTTTTGCCTACTTCACCATGTGAAGACATAACAGAAGACACATCTATAATTAGAAAATAGGCCCTTATCAAACACCAAATCTGCTAGTCCCTTGATTTTGGACTTCCTACCCCGAGGAACTGTAAGAAATAAATGTCTGCTGTTTAGGCTACAGAATCTATTATATTTTGTTATGGTAGCTGCAACAGACAAAAACAAATATACAACTTCTAAACTAACAATAGATAAACAAAAAAGGGAAAACTAGAAAATGAAATATAATTCAATAAACAATCCAAAAAAGGGAAGACAGTAGAATATATAAAAGCAGGAGGACCCCAGGAGCCCAGAGCAGCGGGAGAGGGTCCTAGAGAGCCCTGGCGGACTTGAGTGGCTCCTGGCTGAGGGAACGGGGGAACGCCCCTTCTCTTTTTCTTCCCTAAACCATAGTGGGAGCAGGGGCAGAGGG